>CAMOHE010050754.1:7265-23734 GCA_946598075.1 Artocarpus hirsutus | reverse complement strand
TTAGTTATATTAATTTGTTTTTTGACATTTAGTATGTGTTACTTGTATTTGGTGTTTGAAAGAACTTTGAACAACATTTAGCATTTTGGTGTGAGAATAGGTTACTTTTTATGTGTTTGTGATGCCTAAATATTATTATGATACCCACCACATATTTGGAGATTTTTTTTAGGGAAATACAAATTTTTCACGATGGTCCACATATTTGGAGATTTTTTTTTAGGGGAATGCCAATTTTTCACGATAATTTTTTAAAAAACCGTTGTGAAAAATTGACATTCCACGATGGTTTCTTGAAAAACTGTCGTGGAAGCTCAACCTTCCACGATGGTTTTAGTCAAAAACCGTCGTGGAATCTCCACCTTTCACGACGGTCTTCACAAAAAACCGTCGTAGAAGGTAGAGCTTCCACGACGGTTTTTGACAAAAACCGTCGTGAAAGCTCCACCTTCCACGACGGTTTTCACAAAAAACCGTCGTGAAAAATTAGCGCTCCTACCGATCTCGCGCGTCAATTATTCTATTACACGACGGTAAAAAACCGTCGTGAAAACTCGATCTTGTTCCACGACAGAAGTTTTCACAACGGTTTTTTAACCGTCGTGAAATTTTTTCACGACGGTTTATAACCATCGTGGAATCCACATTTTATACTAGTGACAATTTCACTCCTCCATAGAGTTCCAAAGCTATGACTACGATGTAAACACCATACATTGACCATCTTTATAAGAGCTTAAGTTTCATTTCCACGTTTTACTTGACAAGGTAATTACCGTTAAGACTAATGTCTTCTTGCCTAATCAAACAAAAAAAAAAAAAAAAAAAGACAAACAAACAAACAAAACATGCAACTCTGCTGTAATCTTCCCTCTAATTGCTCAAATAAATTACATTTCAGCACTAACTAACCATCCACACCAAATTTCATTTAACAATTACAATTCCATATATAAAATGCCCATTTTTATGTTTGGAACAAAACTTAAAATATTTGCACTAAAATACTTGTCTACATAAAATATTTACACTACACGATAGACAGGATTATTAAAATATCAAAAAATTAATAAGAAAAGTTACGTCTAGGACTATATCAGTATACCATAAATTAACTGGTAATTACGTGGTCGTTTTTCAAGTACAATTCATAAATATTAGCCTCTTAAATGCCCTTCTTATTCACAATACATTACAGCTTTGCCAAGTCAATCAAACGTTTCAGCAGCCGCCTGCGGGTTTCCAGAAGCAATTTTTTGTTCAACTGATGGCCACGTGGGCCTAAACCCGCAATGAATAGCTCAAATTACTTTTACAATAGCATGACACGTGGGGGCGGAACAGACCAACGGAGATACGGCATCAAGGTCCAACATGCGTGTGTGTGTCTATATATATATATATATATATATATAAGACAATGCTTCCATCCGAATTGATGGATGGTACAGTCATATCACCTGGTTTTGCGCTTACCCAGTCAACCCACAATTAATAAATAGAAAAAACGACGGGTCGTACAATACGCAGTTTTGGAATCATGCACAGATAGTTTCACAGAACTCTTGGCAGAAAACCACATTTACTCTATTAAATATTATATAATAGAACCTATACATGATGGATTGTTTAATAGTATGGCCTGCCATATCCGTCCATTGACCAGAGTTTCCATTTTACAGCAGAGCAAAAAAAAAAAAAAAAGAGGGAAATTTAGTATGTTATATTTTTTATATGAAGATCCAAAATTTCTTTAAAAGTTTAGAGTTTACCTTTCTAATTTATTACTTTCTTGAAAGCTTAATACAATAAACAAAATAATTAAAGTATGGCAAATCTAAAAGGAAAAAAGTATTTTGTTGGGTGAATTAGATGGAAAATTATTTTCGAAGTTCATATGATAAAAATTATTTTGTTAGACTTAGAGGCAAAAAAATATTTAGCTAGAGATACATTTGAGTAAATTATTTAAGGAGGATATTTAGGGAAAAATGCATATGACAGTCAATGGGAAAAAATTATTATGTGATAAAAGAAATTAAAAAAATAAGGATTTTGATAATATAGGGCCAAAAATAAAAAATATAAAGGATTATATAGAAAATAAAGCACGAAAAAAAAAAACAAAGGAACTACACGATAAAAGAAGATAAGCTGTAAATAAATAAATAAATAAATAAACGGGAACGAAACTTAGAGGTCAATTTAATGAAATAATATTTGGGGGATGTAAAAGAACGTTAAATGAGAACAAATTTGAAAAAGATTATTGCATAATAGAAATAAATTAAATATAGTTTTATATTATATCTACACACACATACATTTCAAATGAAAGACAGAATATTGTACAAGGAAAAAAGCAAGTATAAGGGGAAAAGTAGGACGGAGAAAAGAAAAGAAAAAAAAAAAGAAAAGAAAACAAAGATAAGCAAGGAAGAAAAGTAAAAAATGACAAAGAAAATATATATATATATAAGTATCAAAGTAAATACATTTAAGTGAGTACCGAAAAATGATTTTTTAGCACTACTATCCACAAAAAAAAAAAAGGGTCTATTATTTAATTATACCTGTTAGTTTTAATTATTTTTCTTTTATTCTTTTTTTTAAGAAACTATAAAAGTATTCCTTTAAAATGTAAAACTTATTTTAATTTTATCACTCATAAACTTTTTGGATAGAAAAAAAAATGGATACAAGACAAAGATAACTTTAAATAGACCGATTTTATTTTGAAATGTTTTTTCCTTCTTCAAAAATTTTTTTAAAATATTTTATTTAAAAAGCCATAACAATTATGTACATATATATATATATATATTGAAATTTGATGTTTCATTTTGAGATTCTTATGTTTTTAATAGAGTGTTTGGCGAATATAATTAGAACCAACTTTTTGGTTACCCAATATAAAGCTCTCATATGCTACAATAAAAGCAAAAAGTTACAACAATGTAAAGATCTCACATGCTATAGTGTTTTGAACCAAAAAATTGGCTTTAACTGTACTTGTGAAGTACCCTGAAAATCTATAAAATATTTTTTAGAACTGTTTAAAGGGATTTATGTTGTTTTGCCTAATTTTTTCTTTTTGTAGCAATGAAATTGAAATAAATTTTTAAAATTCAAAAGATACAGTTATAGTTTTTAAAAATATAGGGACAAAGTTTTAGAACTGTTTCTAGGGATTTATGTTGTTTTGCCTAATTTATTCTTTTTGTAGCAAAGAAATTGAAAATAAATTTTTTAAATTCAAAAGATACTGTTATTGTTTTTAAAAACAAAATGACAAAATGAGAAATAATTAAAACTAGATGGTACAAAAACAAGTGAAGGCAGCTTAATTGGTTGTAAGTCCTTCAACATAGGTTGAGGGTTTGAGTCATGCTTAGCTTAACTCAAAAAGTAGGTAGCATTCCCCCTCCGCTTATATAAATATATATATATATGTGTGTGTGTGTGTGTGTGTTATACCCCGGAGTATGGGAGGTGCCGTAGTGGGTTAATTAGGTTAATTAAACTAAAATTTTGATTAAACACAAGTTAAAGAACTTAATCAATCATAGAAAATGTGACAATTTTAAACATTTTAAACAAATATTTAAGATGATAAAACAAAGAAAGTGGAGCAAGATGAAATAAAATAACGAAAACAGAGAAATGCGCGCTGGGTCCCACCAGGCCCATAACTTGTACACATACATAGTATCGATAATATTTAACTTACAACCACAATCCAACATAGAAAAAGAAGTTAAAATGACACATGCCTTGTTTGATTAATACAAATAACCTACTTAGGGTCTTCTACTGCTCGTAAGTCCGGTCGGAGGACTCTCTGTCAATCCTAAGCTGAACTCCACCTAGAGAGGGAAAAAAGTTTGAAAACAAATAAAAATGAGCGAAAGGCTCAGCATGACTATACTTTTTAAAATAGATAAGTAATTTGAATGTTGAATTCATCTTTCAAGACAATAATAAGAAAACAGAATTAAATTGATAAATTCGTTTAAACTTTTCTTATCAAAAATCAGTTTGTCCAAAAAGTACCTTTTTATCTTTCTTGGGCAAACCATAATTATCACCACCAAAGTGACCCAATTGCGTTTCGAGACCTGCCCCTAAGGTCACATGCTACAAAACCTGATCTATGAATATGGCATCATGCCCATCTATGTATTTATATAGTTATTAAAAATATCATTTTTACCTAATGTATTCTTTTACATTCATTATGTGGTTCATTATGAAAATCACCTCTTTCTATTATTTATAAAAATAACCGATAAATAACTTTTTCAATCAATCATGAAAACATTTTGAAAGAAAACATTTTTAAGGCCAAAATCATTTAAAACTTGGCTACTAAGGAAAGAGATAGTAGTCCTACCTCAATATCCATGCCGATGTCCAATGCCGCAGTCTCAATCCACTGTACATTAGCTCCACGAAACCATGAACAACCTTAAATATATAAACTAAGTCTATCAGTATCTAGCCTAAGCTATCCTATGTTGCTAAACTATCCAATGGTGTCCTAGTGTGCCATTTGTATTTATAAAATCATATTGTAAGCTTAAAATCTCAATCGGGGTTCAAAACACTGAAAATGGATGAAAAACGACAAATTTTCATGAAGCCTAGTCGGCTTGCTAGTTCCCCCGGTCCAACTTGACAAACTGTACAGTTCGGCCTACCGACCATCTAGGTCTGGTCTACTGAACTTTTCTAAGTTCGGTCTGCTGAAGGTATGAGTCCAGCCTGCTGAATTCATGAATTTGGCCTACTGAACATGAAGTTAGGCCTGCCAAACTAGGAAAATTCTAGAATTTTTCAAGCATGGGTTTCGACCTCCTTGAGCCTAAATTCTCATTTTCACCTATTTTTCTCGATTCTTAGCCATGGAAAACATTCATAAATGGTAGAAAAATATAGTAGAATACTTTTAAACTAGTTTAAACAAGATTTACATAGAAAAATTCAAGAAAATCCAAAAATGAAAAAATAGAGAAAAAATAGAAAAACTTGATTCAAATCCATTTGTCATCGTACCAAGCCTAGATTCTAGATGTTTTGAGTCCTACTAACTTAGATGAAAGGTTTTCTAAGCTTAAGGAAGTTCAGATTTCAAAATGCAAAGAAAATTGAAAAATTTAGAAAAAGTTTGAAAGTTGAAAACTAACATTAGATTTAAGCAATCGAGTTTGTAATCATCCAAACATGTTCCCAAGCTTTCAATCTACTGAAAACCAAAGCTTGGGCTTGATTTGGAATCAAGAATTTGAGAGAAGGCGAGAGAGACAAGGAGGCAATGAGAGAGGAGGAGAGAGTGAGACAAGAGAGTGAGAGAAAAAGAGAGTGTGTGTACTGAGTGAATGAGGGAAAAGAGAGAGAGTGAGGGATTACATAAGCAAAAGGGGGAGCAAAAACCAATGAAAGAAAGTCGTGTACCATCTACGGTTTTGAAAAAAGACGTGGTTGGTATTTGACAAATTTTTTTTGTTTCAAAATTCAAAATAACAAATAAAAATAATCAAAAGTAATTAAAATAATTTAAATAATTAAAAATATCATTAATTTAGAAATATCACAAAATAATCAAATTAAGTTTAAAACATTCATCATGGCAAACTACTCTACTATTTTATACACTAAAACCACTTAATTAAATTTCAGGGCGTTACAGCTATCTACCCCTAAAAGAAATTTTGCCCTCGAAATTACAATTCAATTCAAAAGCAAAACAAATGCGGATACAACTCCCACATAGTCGATTCTAACTCCCAAGTGGCTTCATCAACCCCGTGATGTTGCCACTCGACCTTCACTAATGGTATGTCACAACGTCATAAGTTGATCACTTTCCGATTGATAATCTGAACTGGCACTTCCTCGTATGTCATGTCTTCTTAGATTTGCACATCATGGAATGAAACTATCTTGTTCTGCTCAGGTAAACACTTGTGAAGCATCAACACATGAAACATAATGTGAACATGAGAGAGCTCAGGAGGAAGATTGAGCCAATAAGCGACTATAGCGACACGCTGAGTAATCTCGAATGATTCAACATACCTTGGTGCAAGTGTACCACTTACTCCGAATCGCGTGATGCCTTTACAAGGTGATACCTTCAAGGTTCGGCATCTTCTATCCGCATAACTCTTCTGCCTACTTTGAGCTGCTCTCAATCGATCTCGTATCACAGTAACTCTCTCATTGTTTTCACGGATCTTATCTAGCCCGAGAATAATCATGTCTTTTGGTTCTGCCCAACATACTACTGACCGTCACTGTCGACCATATAGCACTTCAAAATGTGCCATGTCAATGCTCGCTTAGTAGCTGTTGTTGTACTCAAACTCTGTCAAATGCAAATATTTCTTCCAATTCCCGCCAAAGTCTAACACACACACACATAACATGTCTTCGAGGATCTGAATGACCAGTTCAGATTGTCGGTCGGTCTGGGGATGAAACACTATGTTGAACTTTAAATCTGTTCCTAAGGCCTCCTGAAAGCTCCTCCAATACCTAGCATTGAACCTGGTGTCTCTGTCGAATGTCATGGACAAAGGAACTCCATGCAATCTCACTGTATTATGCAAGTATAGCTCCCCAAGAACTCTCCTCGAGCATGTCGACCTAAAAGGGATGAAATGTGCCAATTTTGTCAACCTGTCGACCACAACCCAAATTGCATCATGCCTTTGCTCCGTCCTTGGCAATTCGGTAAGAAAATCCATCGTGATGTGCTCCTATTTCTACCCTGGAATAAGAAACGACTAAAGCTAACCTACTGGCTTCTGGCGCTCGGCTTTGGCACACTTGGCCATATATCCTCAGACATCCTTCTTTATACCTCTCCACCAATATTGTCTCTTTAGATCACGATACATCTTCGTGCTCTTTGGATGAATTGTAAACTAAGACTTATGGGCTTTATCCATTATGGCCTTCGTCACTTCTACGATTGTTGGGACTACCAAATACTCCTTGAAGTACAACAATCCATTAGCATATATCCTTCATTCTTTGGATTGTTCTCCATCCTAAATTAACGTCTAGATTCCCTACAGGTGCTAGTTTCGTCACTGATTCTGTTTCACCATTTGAACGAGAGTTGGGGTCGTCTCCATATGGTACATTGAAACTCATTCATAGTCTTTATAATACCGTAGCCCGTACTCACTTACCATTGAGTCTCTTTTCCAATTCTTAAGAGCCAAACAAGCGAGACTCCTTGAAGACCGCTTGCTGAGCTCATCTACGACTATGTTAGCTTTCCTAGGATGGTACTGCTACATGAAATCATAGTCTTCCATGTATTCCATCCATCTTTGCTGCCTCAAGTTTAGATTCCTCTAAGTGAATAGATACTTCAAACTCTTGTGATCAAAGAAAATGTGGAATGTCGCCCTGTACAAATAACATCTCTAGATCTTCAGCTCGTGAATCACCGCAGTGAGCTCTAAGTCGTGAGTAAGATAGTTCCACTCGTGAGGTCATAGCTGTCTCGGTCTATACACCACCACGCGTCCATGTTGCATCAACATGCATATAAGCCCGCGTCTTGAAGCATATGTGTAAACTTTGGATGGCTCTTCACTATTTAGGATAATCAACACCAGAGCTACAGTCAACTGATTCTTTAACTCTTGGAAGGCAAATTCAAATTCTTCATCCCTCTCAAACCTAACATTCTTCCTAATCAGTCTTGCCAGCGGAGCTGCTATCTTCAAGAAGTCCTTTACAAATTTCTTATAGTATCCTGTTTGTCCCAAAAAACTATGGATTTTTGCTACATTCCTTGGTCGTTCTCATACCACTATAGCTTCTACCTTGGATGGATCCACTAAGATGCCTTGCTCGAAGATGACATGTCCTAGAAACTTGACTTCTATTAGCCAAAACTCACACTTTTCTTTCTTGGCATACAATTGCTGCTCCCGCAAAGTCTAAAGCATGATCCTCAGGTGCTATTCATGCTCCTCCCAAGTCTTAAAGTAGACCAAGATATCATCGATAAACACAATCACAACTGATCCAGATAAGGCCTGAATATCCTGTTCATTAGGTCCATGAAAGCTACCAGAGAATTTGTCAACCCAAATGGCATCACCAGAAACTTGAAGTGTCCATACTGGGTCCTGAGAGTTGTTTTGGGAATGTCCTCTTCTTTAATCCTAAGCTGGTGGTATATTGAATGCAAATCTATCTTCAAAAAGAACCACAAACCTCCTAACTAATCAAACAATTCATCGATTCAGGGCAGAGGATACCTGTTCTTCACGATGACGCGATTTAGCTGTTGATAGTCAATGTATAGCCTGAGGGTCCCATCATGCTTATTATTAAATAAAACTGGTGCTCCCCACGGCGATGTACTATTCTGGATATACCTTTTGTCAACAAGCTCTTAAAGTTGCTTTCTCAATTTTTTCATCTCTAAAGGTGCCATCTGATAAGGTGCTATGGAAATTGGAGCCGTTCTTAGAAGTAACTCGATGCCAAACTCAATCTCCCGAAGTGGTGTTAATCTTGGTAACTCGTCAGGGAAAACATCTTCAAACTCATCAACCACTAGTATTGCTACACTCCTTCTCGATGCACTGGGCTTTCCTTCTAGGTTCATGAGAAAGGCATAGTAGGCTAGATTATTATGTCCTCTAAGACACGTCTTCATGAGACACTCACTCATCGTTCGATCATTACCACCCTGGTAAATGATTGTCGTTCCCCTATCGGACACTAAGGTTACTCTCCTAAGTGGACAGTCTACAACTGTATTATATCTAGACAACCAGTCCATCCCTAGGATTACATCATATTTACTCATAGGGATTACAATCAAATTACCTTCAATCTTCATTTTACAAGCTTTACATTGGTAGTTTACACACACTCGTCCCAAGTGTAATGCAATAACTAAGGATTCATCAAACTCTTCTATCTCTAATCCGAAGGCATGTATAAAAGAGCTTGAAATGAGAGAATGAGTGGCCCCTGTATCAAATAAAACATGGGCTAAGGATTGTGAAACTAGAATCATACCATTGACAACCGCATTACTAGTCTAGGCATTCAAGCTCCCTAATGTCATGTTGTGAACCTGCACTTTCTCTACCAATATTGCTAGGTCCTAGGTTTGTCGGCCAATACTATTGTGGTAAAGGTGACTACACGCTAGCTGTGCTCAGCGCTCGATACTAAGGGGCATTGCACTGGAAGTTCTATGGCTGATGTCCTTATGCTGAGTATGACAGTTGCTAGGAAGAGAACTGATGGAACTGGAGCTAAGGGAATTGTTGAGGTGGAGGTAGAGCTTGAGGCTAAGGCTGATGATTGGCTCCTTCCCCAGCCTGAAGTCCTAGACAAGCACTCCTGATTGGACAGTTCCTCTTGATATATCCCGGCTGCTGGCAATAGTGGCAATGGAAGCTATAGGGATTGCCGTGCCAACTGCTAGATGAACTGCTGCTTCTATTGTTCACACTACCTTATTGATTCTTTCCTTGAGTTGGACAGCTATTGGTACTCCTCCTACCACTCCTTTGTGGTTCTCCTGACATCCTTGCTCGATCCTTACAGTATTGCATATAACCACTTTCCACAAATATGGCTGATGACAAAAACTCACCAAAATTCCTAAGTCGCAGGGCAACCACCTATCATCGAATGGAAGCTTTAAGCCCTTCTTGGAATTTAATACACTTCTCATGCTCCGATGCCACTACAGATGGAGCAAATCTAGCTAGCTCATTAAACTTTGCCTCGTACTCTTGAACCAACATATCACCCTATTGCAATCTGTAAAATTCAGCTGCCTTTTGGTCTTTATATCCTTGCAGAAAGTAACAATCATAGTATAGCTCCTTAAACCTGTCCCAACTAATGTTCCCGTCATTCTCTAGGCATTTAGCTTGCTTCCACCAAGTATTAGCACCACCTTCAAATTTATAGGCTGCAAACTCCACACAATACTCTGCTGGCATGCCAAGGGTATTCAGGTGTTTCATGACCGAATCTAACCAATATTCGACCACTTGCGGGTCCCTATTTCCATCAAAGGTCGGAATAGATGCACGCTGAAACTCCATAAAGTACACGTGCCTACGATTAGCCTTAGAATCCTTCGGTCTTGCCCTTGTTGCCCTCTGCCAAAAAGCAGCAAGCCTTGCCCCCATCATACTTTCCTCATTTCTTGGGTTTGCATCAACAACAAATGAACGACATCTTGGTGCCATTCACTCACTTTTGAAAACAAAATTTGAACTATCAGTGGTATTTCATTGTCGTACCTATGTGTGCATAATTTTCAAGGTTCATCACCTAGGGCTCTGATATCATTCTGTCACGCCCTGAAGTACGAGAGGTGGCGTGGCTAGTAATTAAGCTAATTAAATTGAAATTTTGATTGAACACAAGTTCAAGAATTTAATCAATCATAGAAGATGCAACAATTTTAAACTTTTTAAACAAATATTTAAGATAATAAAACAAACAAAGTGGAGCAAGATGAAATAAAATAATGAAGAGAAAGAAATGCACGTTGGGTCCCACAGGGCCCACAACTTGGCACACACATAATATTAACAATATTTAAATTACAACCACAGTCCAACATAGAAAAAAGAAGTTAAAATGAGACATGCCTTGTTTGATTAATACAAATAACCTACTCAGAGTCTTCTACTGCTTGTGAGTCCGATCGGTGGATTCTCCGTCAATCCTAAGCTGAACTACACCTAAAGAGGGAAAAAAGTTTGAAAACAAATAAAAGTGAGCGAAAGGCTTAGTAGGACTATGCTTTTTAAAACAGATTAATAATTTGAATGTTAAATTCATCTTTCAAGAAAATCATAAGAAAACAGAATTAAATAGATAAATTTGTTTAAATTTTTCTTATCAAAAATCAATTCATCTAGAAAGTACCTTTTTATCTTTCTTGAGCAAACCATAATTATCACCATCGAAGTGGCCTAGTTGGGTTTCAAGACCTGCCCCCAAGGTTGCACGCTACACAGCCCAATCTTTGAATATGACATCATGCCCATATATGTATTTATATAGTTATTAAAAATCTCATTTTTACCAAATGTATTCTTTTACATTCATTATGCAGTTCATTATAAAAATCACCTCATTCTATTATTTATGAAAACAACTAATAAAAAATCTTTTTCAATTAATCATTGAAAACATTTTGAAAGAAATCATTTTTAAGGCCAAAATCTTTTAAAACTTGGCTATCAAGGAAAGAGGTAGTAGTCCTACCTCAATATCCATGTCGATGTCTAATACTGTAGTCCCGATCCGCTATACGCCAGTGGGATTCAACAACTCTATCTACAGCACTAAGAAATGGCAAATGCTCACAAGAGCTATGTGAAGTCTCACTGGTTAACTACCTGGTTTTCAAGATGGGCATATATATATATTACACTTCTATGCTTGGTAGCTCAGTCTTATAGAATATGCTATAGATTATCAATACATCTTTCCTTTGCACTGAAAGCTGGCTAGCCTAAAATCTCTACTTGAACTACTGAAATGGGACTAGCCACTACGGTCACTAGGAAGATACTTTTATTAAGAGTTTTAAGGCATCTTTAGGGAAAAGCAATTCTGACTCAGCCAAAGGCCTCAAAGTTTACCCTTTTCACGTTCTCTATACTATTATAAAATAGAGTGAATCGCTTTCAACTGCTCCATAGAACGACGAACAACCTTAAACATATAAACTAAGTCTATCAGTATCTAGCTTAAGATATCCTATGTTGCTAAACTATCCAATGGTGTCCTAGTGTGCCATTTATATTTATAAAATCATACTGTAAGATTAAAATCTCAATCAGGGTTCAAAACAATGAAAAACAAGTGAAAAATGATAGATCTTCATGAATCTCAGTCGGCTTATCGGTTTCCCTGGTCTGACTTGCCGAATTGTGCAGTTCAGCCTACTGACCATCTGGTTTCGATCTACCAAACTTTACCAGGTTTGGCCTGCCGAAGGTATGAGTCCGGCCTGCCAGATTCATTAATTTGGCCTGCCAAACATGAAGTTTGGTCTGTCAAACTGGAAAAATTTTAGAATTTTCTAGGTATAGGTTTTGGCCTCCTCGAGCCTAAAGTCTCATTTTAACCTTTTTTTTTTCAATTCTTATGCATGAAAAACATTCATAGATGGTAGAAAAATATAGTAGAATACTTTTAAACTAGTTTAAACAAGATTTACATAGAAAATTTGAAGAAAATCCAAAAATGAAAAAATAGAGGAAAAATAGAAAAACTTGATTCAAATCCATTTTTCATCAAACCAAGCCTAGATTCTAGATGTTTTGAGTCCTATTAACTTAGATTAAGGGTTTCTAAGCTTAAGGAAGCTCAAATTTCGAAATGCAAAGAAAATTGAAAAATTTAGAAAAAGTTTAAAATTTGAAAACTAACCTTAGATTTGAGCTTTGAATCGAGTTTGTAATCGTCCAAACGTGTTTCTGAGCTTCCAATCCACTGAAAACCAAAGCTTTGACTTGATTTGGAAACAAAAATTTGAGAGAAGGAGTGAGAAAGGCAGGCAATGAGAGAGGAGGAGAGAGTGAGATAAAAGAGTGAGAGAAAGAGAGAGAGTGTGTGTGTGTGCGCGAGCTGAGTGAGTAAGGGAAAAAGAGAGAGAGTGAGGGATTAAATAAGCTAGAGGGGGAGCAAAACCAATGAAAGAAAACCGTATACCATCCACGGTTTTGAAAAAGAACGTGATTAGTATTTGACAAATTGTTTTGTTTCAAAATTTAAAATAACAAATAAAAATAATCAAGAGTAATTAAAATGATTAAAATAATTAAAAATAACATTAATTTAAAAATATCACAACATAGTTAAATTAAGTTTAAAACATTCATCATGGCACACTAATCTACCATTTTATACACTAAAACCACTTAATTAAATTTCAGGGCGTTAAAATGTGTGTATGTGAGAACTATGTGTTGTAGTTCATAACATGATAACAACAAAACTATATGAAGTGGAAGCAATAATATTGAATCGAATAAATACCTCCAGCCATTGCCATTGCTCTGCAATTTCATCCGAAACCAAAAAAATTTTGGACATTGTTTTGGACTTCTTAATGTTTCTGAGCACTCACAAACGTTTGTGTGATGGTGTAATGAATTTTTTTCTTAATGGTTTGTATGCTCAGGGACCCAAAACAATTTTCACATTTATAACTGTGACCATCATACGGTTGATGGCCTTTCACCGTGAAGACGCCACGCATCCCGTGCAGTTGATAACAGTTACCTATGTTCAACTTGAACGTGCCACGTGGGCCAATCAATTGTCTAACATTCTCCCACTTGGCCCATATATCCATCAACTGTTACAATAAGAAACAAAATATATGAATCATGGCGATAAGTCCTCTAAATGATGAGTATTATCTTCCATGTATTACAATATATTTTGTCTCTTAAAATTTACCCGTGTAACTTAATGAACAAACCCTATGTTTATTCTAGGTCCAAACTTTAGTGATATTTCTCATAAATAAATATGTGCACTTAACTGAACATAAAATGAGAAAATATCATAAATATAGAGTTTCACAACAAGAAACAACAAATTACATAAGGGAACCAAGTCCCATTCTGTCCACATGATCCCTAAATTTTACTGGTGGCATACCTTTAGTCAAGGGATCAGCAATCATCCATTCAATGCTTATATGCTCAATTACCACTGCTTTATCCTTAACACACTCTATTATGGCCAGATACTTAATATCGATGTGTTTGCTTCGACTACCGCTCTTATTATTTCTAGCCATAAAAACAACAGCTGAATTGTCACAAAAAATTCTCAAAGGCCTAGAGATAGAATCCACAATCTTAAGCCCAGAAATGAAACTCCTGATGCATACACCATGTGAGGTAGCCTCAAAACAAGATACGAACTATGCCTTCATAGTGAAAGTAGCAGTCAAGGTTTGCTTGGCACTCCTCCATGAAATGGCTCCATCAGCTAGCATGAAAATGTATCCGGAAGTTGATTTTCGTGAATCAATGCAGCCATCAAAGTCAGAGTCAGAGTAGCCAATGACCTCCAAGTTGTCAATACATAAGCATGTAGTCTTTGGTTCCTTGCAGGTACTTCATCACTTTCTTTGCAGCCTTCCAGTGGTCTAATCCTAGATTACTCTAATATCTGCCCAACATTCCTACAGCGAATGCAATGTTAGGTTTTGTGTAAACCTAAGCATACATAAGGGTTCCAATAGCTGAAGCATATGGAATGTTGTGCATCTGTTCTCTTTCAAGGTCATTTTTAGGGCACTGATTTAGATTGAACCTGTCACCCTTCACAATGGGAGCTATACTCGGTGAACAATTTTTCATCCGAAATCTCTCCAAAACCTTGTTGATATAGGTCTCTTGAGACAGACCTAAAGTGCCTTTATATCTATCTCTATGTATCTTAATGCCTATAACGAAGGATGCATCACCCATATCCTTCATTTCAAAGTTTTTAGAGAGGAATTGTTTCACCTCATGTAGCATACCCTTGTCATTGGTTGCAAGTAAAATGTCATCCACATAAAGGATAAGGAAACAAATCTTACTCCCACTGACCTTCTGGTATATACATTGATCCATAATGTTCTCTACAAATCCAAATGAAGAGATCACCTCATAGAATTTTAAATACCACTAACGGGAGGCTTGTTTCAATCCATATATGGATTTCTTAAGCTTACACACCAATTGCTCACCTCTGCTAGAGGAGAATCCTTCTGGTTGTTTCATATAAACCTCTTCCTCTAGTTTACCATTGAGAAATGTTGTTTTCACATCCATTTGTTGCAACTCTAAGTCAAAATGAGCAACGAGTGCCAAGATGATGCGGAGAGAATCTTTCTTAGATACAGGAGAAAATGTCTCCTTGTAGTCGATTCCTTCCTTTTGAGTGAACCATTTGGTGACGAGTCTTGCCTTATATCTTTCGATGTTGCCCAATGAGTCTTTCTTCGTTTTATAGACCTATTTACACCCTATGGTTTTTGTACCATTAGGCAACTCGACAAGATCCCAGACTCCATTGGATGCCATAGAATCCATCTCATCCCTCATAGCATCGTACCATAGTTTCGATTCTTGACAACTCATGGCTTGTGAAAATGTTTCGGGATCATTTTTGGCTCCAATATTGTAGTCCGATTCTTGTAGATACACAACATAATCACTAGAAATTTTTGATTTCCTTTCTCTAGTAGATCTCCTTAATGTTGATTCAACATTTTCCTAAGGAATCTGTTGTTCAACTTGTTGCTTAATTGTTTCTGGTGCTTCTTGAGCAACTTGACCTTCTAGATTATTATCAACAGTTTGTGGAACTCCAACGATCGGTTGCACAACACTCGGTTGAACTATAGGAGTGTTATGAACAATAATCAACCTATCACCTGATGTAGATGGTTGAGCTTTAATATGATATCTTTCAGAAACTATGTTCTGAAATTGATCGCTCCCACTAATCAAGTCATTCTCAAGAAACTTGGCGTTCCTTGATTCCACAAATCTAGTGTTGTGAGTTGGATAGTAGAATCTATATCCTTTAGACCTTTCGGCATATCCAACAAAATAGCCACTAATGGTCCTCGGATCTAGCTTCTTCTCTTGTGGGTTGTACAATCTTACTTCAGACGGACATCCCCAAATGTGTATATGTTTCAAACTCGGTTTCCAACCTTTCCATAACTCAAATGGCATCTTTGGGACAGCCTTAGTTGGAACCCTATTTAATATATACACAGTTGTTTTAAGAGTTTCAGTCCACAAGGATATAGGCAAGTTAGAGTTACTCTGCATACTCCGCACCATGTCCATTAATGTTTGGTTTCTTCTCTCTGCCACACCATTCTGATCTGGGGAACCAGGCATGGTGTATTAGGCAACTATCCCATGCTCTTGAAGAAACTTTGCAAATGGACCTTGAGCTTGTCCATCCTCAGTGTATCTACCATAATATTCTCCACCTCTATCTGTTCTCACGATCTTAATTTGCTTGCCTCATTATTTCTCTACTTCAGCCTTAAAAACCTTAAAGGCATCTAATGCTTCGTCCTTTGTATGAAGCAAATAGAGATACATGTACCGTGAGTAATCATCTATGAAAGAGATGAAGTATATCGGACCATATGAGTCCATGTCTGGACTACAAATATCTGAATGTATGATCTCTAATATTTCTGAACTCCTCTTGGCACCTTTCTTAGACTTGTTGGTTAGCTTTCCCTTAATGCAACCAACACAAGTCTCAAAGTCAGTAAAATCTAAAGTACTAAGTACTCCGTCATTCACTAACCTCTTGATTCTCTCAATGGAGATATGTCCCAATCTCCGATGCCACAACATAGAGGAATCCTCATTTATAACACAACGTTTAATGCCAGATTGAACATGCAT
>CAMOHE010050753.1:0-10127 GCA_946598075.1 Artocarpus hirsutus | reverse complement strand
GTAATTTATTTTATAGACTTTAGTTAAGGTTGTTCACTACCCAACTATTGCTGGCAGATTTTATGCTATGAAGTGTGTGACTTGTTTTGGTTATCAAATGGAATTTATATGACCAACAAAAAATCATGATAATAGGTTTATGCGTAGCTTTGTTCCTCTAAGTTATTGAATTATGTGTGATTTTTAAGTTACTAAATTAGGAATGCATAAGGGTCAGGCATGTAGCAGTATTGCAGTTTTGCATGAGTACTTATAAATTGGTAAAATATATTAGCGTTCATGTATTTCTTGAAATAGAGGTGTGAATAATGTATTATGGTATTGAATGATTCCTTGAATATAGATAAATGTTAATTTTATTTTAAATGAATGTATGACTTGAACACATCAAGGAGTGAGCCCATCAAGACCACAACGACATCATCTTTAATTAAGGTTTAATAAGCTAAATAAGTAAGTATATTCTTACCTGTAACATGATGAAATTATAAGGTTTGAAATTTATGTTCATGATGGTTTTATGATGATTTCTCATGATGATTATACATGATTTTTTATTATGAAAGTTTTGAAGTATAAAAGTTTATGCATGTTTTGATGATGACGTATTTCAAAGTATAAAAGTATATATGCATGTTTAGTTTGCATACCCATGTTTATGTTATGTTTATATTAATGAGGTCATGTTTAGTTTGGGATTAGCTACCCCTCTTCTCTTATGACTACGCGCCTACAATGATGATTATGGTGCAACACTTAGGCCCTTGAAGATAGAATGAATGAAATTTTAATATGGTTAATGCTAATGAAAGATATGTTCTATATGGAACTATGCCTAGTGCCCTATTATGATGATGATGATTATATTTATGATGTTTCATAAAGATGTTCATAAAATATTTTACGTTGTGAGATATAAAATGTACTTATTAAGCTTTTGCTTACTCAATTTTACATCATGTTGTAGATAAGGGTAGGAGGATTATGGAATAGGAGGAGGGCAAGAACGGGCATGTGAGTTTGAAAGGATGGATTGAAAACGGAAGAACACCAAAGAAGAAATTAAAATTATAAATTATGTTTAATTTCTGAGTATGTTTATTTGAAGAGTTTTAAAAATTTGAACTATGTCTCTATAACTTTATAGGATTATTATTTATCTTTCCACACTTTGAAATAATGAGACTTGTTTTAAACTAAAATTTTGTTTTTAACTGTAGATCGGCCTGACGATCATTATTGGTCAGTCTACCGATGTTGCTATCGGCCTACCGATCACCCTGTATCGGCCTGCCAATCTTAGTGATTTAAAATCCTGTTTTTGCAGAGCCTCGAACGGCCTACCGGTGGTTGAAGTTTGAATTACTGGTCATGTTTGGCTTGCAAATGTTTGAAGTTCGGCCTGCCGAACTGTGTAAGCAGATTTTAAGAGTTGCATTAATTTTTATTTAAATTGTGGCTTTATCGTTTTAGTGTTGATAAACTATTTAAAAAATATTTATAATTAAGTAATTTATTAAATGTTAAAAAAATATATGCATGGATCCTAGGGTATGGTCCCAAATTATGTTTTCATTTAAACAATTTATCGCCATTTATTTTAAAAAGAATGAATGCAACGACATCTATGATGTCTGTAAAAGAGCGCTACACTATCAATCTTAGTTAGTCCTTGAACAATTCTAACTCCAATGATCGTACTAGGCCATGTCTTCCAACAAAATTTTTTGGTTCAAATCATTTCTTAAACAACTTACTTTAGTTAACTTTTAAACTTGATTTCTTGTTTTCCTATTTGTATATTTTTCAAAACAAATAATTTTCATATTATTTTAGAAAATAAAGTATCACAATGATAATCACCCAAATTTTTTAGGATAATAACTACCTAGTTTGATAAGATCTAATTAATCTCAAAATAACTAAAATTACTAATTTTATCCTTTCAATAAAATATTAATTTATATAAAAGGATATATTAAATTATCATGTAGAATCAAACACAACAAAATAGCTTTTCTGTGAATCGAAGAAAAATTCCTACATTTATCAAGTAAATTTTTTGAGAATCATATTACTTACTATTACTTTTTTAAAAATATAATTCATACTAATTACAGCGTATCAAACACCCCCTTAAAGATATCCTCACCACCAATTCACTTAGCCATGTAGATCAGAACTAGCATGATACAAGTTGTTGCCAATTAAACGTTGCTCTTTCTGTTTAAACTTTTTTTTCTTTTTGGAATAATTAAGGGGGAAAAAGATAATCACTGGTCATCTTTGATCGTAAGAGAACAACTTAGGTACTATTACCACAAAACACTCGCAACCAAAAAATAGAAAACACACTGTTGACCTGCAACAATTCAAATATAAATCATATCTAATTTGGTTAGAGAAATGAAAATTCTCTATGAGACAAGTGGATAGTATTCAGTTACATCTCCTTCCTCACACAATTCACATTATCACAGCATTGTTAGAGTTTTGAGAGGGTCTTATCATAATATTAGCTTAATTAATAAGGTTATAAGCACTAATAGCGCCTAAACTTTAGGACCTTACTCATTTTGCTCCTTGAATTTTAAAAATCATACTTTGCCTTTGAAACTTTTTAAACTCCTCATTCTGGCCTTAAACTTTAAAAATCATAACTTTATCCTCTAAGCTTTCAAAACTCCTTATATTACCCGAAAACCTTTAAATTGACGAAATTAAGGGTACATGATTTGCTACATAGGAGTGATACAATCTCATTTTTTTCTTATTGGTGACCCATGTGTGAATTACATATAGGTTTAATTTCGTCTATTTGAATAGAAAATCAGATATTCATGCAGTAAAATAAGGAGTTTTGAAAAATTTAGGAGGCAAAATAGTTAAAGTCCAAGGAGCAAAGTGAAGAGTTTTGGTTTTTTCTTACTGGTGACCTATGTGCGAATCACTTGTAGGCTTAATTTTGTCTATTTGAACAGAAAATTAAAGGTTCATAGGGTAAAGTAAGGAGCTTTGAAAGTTCAAAAGCAAAATAGTGATTTTTAAAATTTAGGTAAGAAGTTTTAAAAGTTCATGGGCCAAAGAAATAATTTTAAAGGTTCAAAAAACAAAGTAAGAGAGTGTAGCGACCCCCTCCCCCTCTCCCCCGGGAGAAAAGAGAGGAGAGGAATGCCACTCATCGTTCGTTCATGCATGTGAAAATGGGCCGAAAAATAATCAAACCTTAACTCAACCTTAATGTGAAAATTATCTTATCATTAGCAGCGAAAATATTAATATTACAACACTTATACAAAAGCTAAAAAATCCCCTAAATGTCCTCAATAATAATTCTTAGTTTCTAATAACATCAAATAAATACTTAGAAATAAATATTGCATCTTAGACTCGTCATGGGACCTTGGACCATTCTTACTCAGTTATCTACATACTTACTTGAAAGCTCACCTGCATCACGAGAACTATATAAGCATAATGCTTAGTAAGTAAACCACAGTAGTTCCACATAAAAATATACTTTCATAAACATACATTAATTTTAGGTTTTTGGGCCGGTAGCATAACGTTAATCTCAAGCAGTCAGAACCCATAACATACATACATAAATGGTCCTTATCTTGGAACTTACTTCTTCCTCAAGGATTTGATCATATAAACATAAATATCGTAACTGGTTCATGACAACAAAAGAGTTCACATCATACTCATGAAAAATCATCAAAAACATCTTTAAACATATTTATCATAACAACATACATAACTTTAAAACATACTTTAAGACATACTATTGTTCAAGTGATGCAGTGGAGGGTATACTTACACAAACCATTTACTCATGATCATCTTAGATTCTATACATCATTATTCATTCATTCTTCACGTCACATAATATATCCCTTCATATTCCGATGAAAGCCATTGAACACCTTCATGATTTTCTATCCTCTCTTTATGCATTCATATGTCTCCTTAAAGATTGTGTCCTTAATCTTTTCTTTCCTTTTTTCTTCTTAATTTCCTCCTTATTTCGTCATGGTTCATCCCCTCATTTCTTAAGTCTCACACTCTATAATATCTTTCTTTCTTTCCTCCCCGTGAATCGTATGTTTGTAACAAGAGGGACAAAATTTTCTCAATTCCAATCGACTAGGCGTATTATGTCGATTTTTTTGAGTAATATATCGGGAAATGCCCCTTGATTCCTTATTAACGCGGTTTCGAAGACAACTGGTACATTGCAAAATAATCGTTACTCGGGCATCTTTACCCTTGGCCATGAACCTCCTTTGGATTTTTGATTGACTCAACTCTTCTATTTTTCTATTTTCCGATCCGAAACGAAGAAAAGAAAGGAAGGAAAAAAAAATAGAAGTTGCTAACTCGAAATCCAATTATGAAAGATTTCGTTGCAATCTATCAATATAGTAATAGTCCATCTTATTTTCTCTCATTCTCACTCTATGCAACAAAATAAAGAAAGAGAAGAAGGAGAAAAAGAAACGTGCAGCAAAATGAGTGAGAGAACTTGTGAAAGATATAAAAGGAGAGAGCAAATTTTGGGTGAAAAATAAGGAAATAATGGGATAAGAAAATAATAATCAATATATTACAAATGTTATGCCAAGATGATGTGCATCCATGAAAGGTAGAGAAAAATTAGAGGAAAGTAATGGTTTAACAAAGGAAAAATATAATGATAATATCTTAACTATCCATGAATAGAATTCTAAATAAGTCAACCAATCATCCAATAAAGGAATAAAAGAATTAAAGATAATTTAAGATTCTAATATTAGCTCCACCTGCCTAATTTCAATTATCAAAATAGGAAACCTATCATGAATTCTAATTATTATTAAAAAGTCAACTATCAAAATATAATGATAATATCGTGACTAATTAGAAGCAATTTACACGTGGGATTAGAGGAGAATTAGCGGAAGAATCAACAAATTAGATCCTACTTACCATATATCAACTTTCAAAAATAGGAAACCTTATCAATTAAATTCAATTAATCAAAAGTCAAACATTTCATTTCTGTAAATGAGGAAATAAATCCAAAAATATACCAATCAATCAACAATTATTATCCAATCACATAAAAGTAAACTATTCCCCCATATGGAATAAGGAAAGAGAAGATAATATGTCAATAAATCAAAATTATACCGTAACCAACACACTCATATATATAATTCACATTCACACAAAAACACATATAAATTATAAAATATTAATAGCCATTTTTTACTATAATTATACAATAGTACAAAATATTGTGCACATTACATTAATATATAACATAACTTTCCTTTCTTTTATTTTTATACGAATTATCCTTATATATAGAAACATATTAATTCTTATATTACGTAAAGATAAGTATCTATACAGAAATATTTATATATAGAATATAACGTTTATATATATATATATAATACTTGTAAATTAACATATAAATTAACATTTATTTATATTTAGAAAATTTATATATTTCTATATATATATAAACACATTAATACTTATGATATATATATAACACATTTGCATGAAGTTCTATCGTCCTCTAAACACATGGCAATTTCATAAGTAAAAAAAAAATGCATAAGTGGTAAAAATAAAACATATTCATATAATTTTAACTAGACCCCTAGCTTAAAATTCGGGGTGTTACAACAGGAGACAGTACAGATGAGTGGGCGGCACGGGGATGGTCTACCAATAAGAGCCATAAGGTACTCGAGATGAAAATAAGAACCTCTTAAGGGAGGTTTGAGGTTCGAACGCAAGGGACACGAAAGAAAAACCCTGAAGGGCCAAAGGGACTTAGAGGAGACAGTACGGATAAGTGGATGGCACGAGGATAATCTGCCAATAAGAGCCATAAGTCTGGGGGCCCCGCAAGGTGGGTCCTATAGAGACTTAAGAGAGTACGCTCGGGCGGGATGTCACATAGACGGTCATACTTTGTTCAAGTAATAACTACCATCAGAATGCCAAAAAACGCATAGAATTGAGAAGAAGATATGAGGCACCATAATCACTGCAGCACCCTGTAGATGATCATGCTTTGTTCTTGTAATAGATACCATCAAAATGTCAAAAATGACATAAAATTAAGCTTTTTACGGTAGAGCATAATATATTCTAAATACAACATTTTCAACTTACTCTAACTCATAGATAATACATATTTCGAAATGTTATAATTAGTCAAAACCCATTATAATAGTAAAAAAAAAAAAACATGCATAAATGATAGAACTTGGTACAGATGAAATGATTTGAAATAAAGCACTATGTGCCTAGAATTCTCATCAAATATAAGTGAAAAATGATAATAAAGTTGACACACACTAAAAGCTCCCCTCTTAACTCTTTATATATATATATATATGTATATATATATATATATTTATTTAAATTTTTTAATAATTAGTTTTTATTTTGATACAACTAGAAGTAACAAAAAAAAGACTCGATGTGAAAAAGAAAAAAAAAATCAAACTAACAAATTTACGTTTTATAATCTATAAAGTTAAAAAAAATAAATTACATGAATTGTTTGACATATGCATATATTTGTTTGTTTGTTTTTATTCAACTAAGATAAATAATATAATTAGGCAATGTGGAAAATACCAAGATTGATGTAATAAATAGTACATCATAATAAGCAAAACAATTTAACTATTGAGTTTGCATTGCTTTTTTTTGGTTTTTTGTTTTCCATACGTCGTGCACGTAATTTTGCAATGAAGCAAGATTGAGCTCTATAATTGTTGATGACCTCAGATAGCTCAACATCACGAGCGACTGCATATGGTGGTCAGGCCTTTTTGCTCCTTCTTGTAGTGGTTTGGTCGCTCGAACTTGTTAGAGAAAGGAACGTCTCAAAGTCAGGGAGGATATCAATATGGTGTCTACCAACAACACTCCAACATTCAAGTCAGTTGGCTGATCAAGCTGAGCTAATGGAGAGACAAAGTTTAGGCAAGAGAATCCATTACTTTTAAGGTAGAGTTGATGCCCTATTTATATTGTTTTTTTTGGACCGAATATAAGGGGGTTTGGCCCTTGACCTAGGTGTACAACTGCACGGCACCCTAAGGCATGATGATAGGTGTCATAAGCTTCTTGTGGAAATTCCAATGGAGAGCTAAGATCTTGACACATGGTGGTCTTGAATGCTTTTCTCTACTTCCATTAGTAGAAATGTAAGTGCATATGATGAGAGCACTTTGGTCGAGTCAGGACCAGGTAATCAGAGTGATATTGGTGTCACATGGTCTATGATGGACTAGTCTGGTTAGGATCTCATGCTCGGCAGGCCAATGGTGTAGGTTATAAGGCAGCGGATGGGTCTGCTGCAATGTAGTGACTACTCCATGTAATTCCCTAAGGAGGATGGTTGACATGGCCTTTTAAGAACACCCACAACAATATCAAATAAATCTTTGACTCTTTGAACTTGGAACGATGGCTATGACATCAACTACAGATGTGACTTTGGCAATGGCGCTTGCTCTTTATGCTACTCTAACGCTGCTCCTCGCATGACTTCGACGACAACTCCAGTTCCTCGCATTACTCCAGTGATTGCTCCTCATGCGACTTTAGCGATGACGCCTGCTCCTCGTGCAACTCCAACGATAATGGCCTCTTCCCCGCAACATGACTACGGAAGGATACAAATAGAGATAACCAAAGCTCAAGCTGTTGGTGGTGCATTCCCTGGCGTCATTAACGCTTGGCTGTGGAGGTAATGCTTGATTCCATGGGCCGATGGTGAGAGGCGGAGGAGCTTTGGGAGTTCAAAAGAGAACATGCTAGGTTGCCTTTGAAAAATCATGTGAAATGCAATGGAGTAGAATTTTAAAAAAAATTTAAAACTTTTTAGGATCCTTCTCATGATGTTATACACGATAATTGAATAAAAGACAAACTAATAAGTTTGACAATAGCTCTAGATGATCAAGAGTTACAAGACTTTCATAATTCCTTGCTATTTTCCTCCTTTTGGATCAACCGGTGTGTGAGCGTCAATGAAATATCTTAGATAGTCTTCTTTATATCTCCATCCAACTTCTCTCAACAAAGGTTCTTCAAGGCTATAAAGGGGAGGACAATAAAGAATACATGATGGAAGTCAGAGAAAAGTTTGCTAAAAATAGAACCTCCAAGGTCTATTTGTAGACACTGTTGCTTGGAAGTTAGAGCAAAATCCACTAGAATTCTCTGAAGATCATGCCTACCTTTAGGGCCAGTGGTTGTGATGTGCTTCTGTCAACAAGAGAATAACACATGTCATAACTACCTCAAACTGTGTGATCCTATATCCATCGAGTACTTGTCTGAGATTTGATTTTGTTTCAAACTAAGATATTATTTATTTTAACTTTTAAAATAAATATCTTCCATCATTTTCTCAATTATTTATATAATTTTATAGAATAAAAAATTACTGTACAATATATATTTCAACTTTTGAAAAAGAAATTTTTCTACAGTGAAACTACAAATAGATCACATGAAGATCATGTGATATATCTAAATCTCCTAACCATGGAATTGACATCACATGTATTCCCAGAGTATGGTAGTTGGCGCCACACACAATAGAGGTGGTACATTGTGTGAATTTCCAATTATGCCTCTACAGATCAAAAATCAACCAGAAAAATTCCATTATCTTATCATCATGGGAATATTATCTTATCATCATATCCAGTAGGAGTTGCAGACTTCATGTTTGTGAGTAGTGTTCCCAGCTACATATAATACTATGTCTCTAATGTACCGAATTTTTAATCGTGGATTTATAGATCTCACCCATTGACAACCAAAAAACATAATATATAAATGTAAGTCTAGTAATCACCTTAGGATTAAGGCATGATCTATAAAATCATAAATTATGATAGAATTTTAATTTCTCATTACAAAATTAAATAAATAATTAAATTCTATTTTGGTCCAGGTTTAATGTGTTCTAAACACACTAATGTCTTTATCCACTAATCAATATTACTATAATCTGGATAAGATTATTCCACCAAATTAGTTTAATGTTGCAAAAAATTGCACAATGCAAGTACACGTTATCTTTCAAACAAGTAATAAAGTAGAGTGAATAGAGCATCGTTTCTATAAGGATTTATTGCCTACTAAGTACCAAAAATTATATTAACTCTAATTTTATTTGAATAATCAAATTTATATAGAAGATATTGAGAAAATAAAACAAAACTAAAAATACACAAAAAGGAAAATTAAATAAAAGAAATTAAATAAAGTAAAAACCTAGGGTTTACAATTTTACCATAATTAATCTGTTTTAATTATTTTATCTCATCAAACTCAAATTATTCTCCTTATTGACAGTTGAAAATCTATAAATTATTCGATGTTATCTATCGAGTTACACCAAAAATGCCCTCAACTACTAACCCAGTATATTTCTATATGAATTATAAAAATCAAGAAGTGATTAAGTTCCATAGATTTTCATATATCGACTATACAAACCATGCAAGTATATACCTATATTACACGCAATTTATGGGATTCAACATAATGATTAAAAAATATAAATCTCTTTTCAGTTTCATTATGAAATAACAAACCATCTAATTGATGACTAGTTAATCAAAAGCATGAAAAACAATAAAGAACACTCAACCAGGGAAAATTATGTTGGAATAAAAATAGGAAAAGCAGCGGAAGAGGTGGATCGTTGATAAACAAAAATTTTCCACAAACTTTGTTTATCGGGATAGATATATAATTTTAATTAATAATAGAAAGCTTTAGGAATTTTACAAACCTTTTGAAGACTATCAGGGTATCCTAGCTTTCCTCTTTGACACCACGATCTTCTAATCCAAGCCTCCACACCAATGGAAAGACGAGTGGGCGTCAAACTGTAAGAATGAATTTTCCTCACACTTTTCTGAATCTGTTATGTACTCAACACATGAGATAGCATACCTTTTTTTTTTTTTTTTGAAAAGAACTCTCAGTTTTTCTCTCTAAGTATTTTGCAAAAGTTATGTGAATAAAATAAAACTCTAGAGATAACTGTTATCTCTCACTACTTATAACTGAGCAATTAGTTATTT
>CAMOHE010050752.1:1188-35281 GCA_946598075.1 Artocarpus hirsutus | reverse complement strand
TTTCGACTTTCCATTATTTTTGGCCTTGGAAGCTACCACGATGGTTTTTTGAAAAACCGTCGTGAAAGATTAAGGCTACCACGACAGTTTTCTCCAAAAACCGTCGTGGTAGGTACAAGCTACCACGACGGTTTTCTCCAAAAACCATCGTGGTAGCCTTAATCTTCCACGACGGTTTTTCAGAAAACCATCGTGGTATCTTCACACCTTACCACGACCGTCTTCGTTTTCACGGGCGTAACTTGCCGCGCATTTTTGCCTTTTACACGACGGTTTTTGTGAAACGGTCATGAAATAAATGTCGTGTAATCAATATTTTCTTGTAGTGTGTTGAGCTCATTCTATGTAAAGATGTACTTTAGACTCTGATGGTCTGTATAAATATCGCATTTAGCTCCATACAGGTAGTGATGTCAAATTTTTAATGCAAATACGACCACTGCTAACTCTAAGTCATGCATCAGATAGTTTCTTTCATGATCCTTTAATTGCCAGGATGCATATGCAATCACTTTTTCATTTTGCATAAGTACGGCTCCGAATCCCCTTTTTGATGCATCACTATATATCACAAAATTTCCTAGGTCCAGATTAGGTATTGTCAGTACTGGTGCCCTTGTAAATCGCCTTTTTAACTCTTGGAAGCTTTCTTCACATCTCTTAGTCCATCGTACTTTGCTACTTTCCATATAAGAGCCGTAAGAAGTGCTGCTAGTCTAGAGAAGCCTTCTACAAAACATTGATAATAGCCCTCTAAACCGAGAAAACTCCTAATTTCAGTGACGCTCTTCTGTGTAGACCACTTATTTACTGCTTCAACTTTGGAAGGATCAACAGATACTCCATCTCGTGACACCACATGTCTTAGCAAATGAACTTTTTCCCACCAAAATTCACATTTTGAGAACTTGGCGAACAATTGATGTTTCCTCAACAACTATAGCGCAATCCTTAAGTGTTTCTCATGTTCGTCTAGTGTTCTTGAATAGATAAGGATATTGTCGATGAAAATGATAACGAATTTATCAAGATGATCCTTGAAAATCTGATTCATAAGATCCATAAAGGCTACTGGGGCATTGGTCAGTCCAAATGGCATAACGTAGAATTCATAATGCCCATAACGCTTCTAGAATGCTGTCTCTAGCACATCCTCTTCCTTAACTCGAAGTTGATGATATCCTGAGCGTAAGCCAATTTTTGAGAATACCGACTCTCCTTTCAATTGATCAAATAAGTCATCAATCCTCAAAAGTGGATACTTGTTTTTAATCGTAACCTCGTTCAGTTCCTGGTAATCAATGCACATTCATAATGTTCCATCTTTCTTCTTGACGAATAAAACAGGCGCTCCCCATGGGGAATGACTCAGTCGAATAAATCCTTTATCCAGCAACTCTTGTAATTTCACCTGCAACTCTTTGAGTTCTCTTGGTGCCATACGATACAGTGCCTTTGATATCAGGGCTATACTTGTCATCAATTCGATATCGAACAAAATCTCCTGTTTTGGTGGTAAGCCTAGTAACTCATCTGGAAACACATCAATAAATTCTTTAACTATGGGGACCTTCTCTAGTCCTAACTGAGCCTCTGGTTGCTTGGTTACTAAGTTTACCAAATAATTGGTGCATCCGCTCTCCAACATCTTCCTTACTTTCAGCGCCAAAATTAGCGCCTTTGGGGCCTTAGGAATCTTCCCTGAATATACAAACTTCTCACTTTTGGAGGGTCGGAATGTAACCTTATGATGTCGACAGTTAATCTTGGAGATGTACTTTCCCACGAAATCCATTCCAAAGATAATGTCATAATCTTGTATATCAATTATTATTAAATCAATATACAATTCTCTTCCACAAATGGTAATGAGTACATGTCGTAGCTAATAATCAGAATGTAGTACCTCCCTAGAGGGAAGTACAGCTCTAACTCTAAAAGTCTATTCTATCCTATCCCCTTCATTTCCTATCTGCTTCACAAACTTAAGCGAGGCAAATGAATGTGTCGCTCCAGAATCAAACAAAACATAAGCATTAGTATTGGCAACAGAAAACTGACCTGTCACCACTGATGTCGTTCTCGCACATCCTCTTTCTTCATGTAGGCATAAATCCATCAATTGGGTTTCGGAGCTTCCAAGTGTCCTTGACTGGCACTAGGGCCTTCAATCTATGCTTGGATTGATGAAGTTGGGTTCCTTGAGGCCTTTGTTGATTTTGATTATTCTGATTTTGGGAATTGGAGAAATAGTTTCTGGTATAGTGTCCTTCTTTGCCACAGATGTAACACTTATTGGTGCCAGCTTTACACTCTCCCGCATGCCTCTTCCTACATTGACTATAGAGAGGCTTGTTGTTTCCTCCATCATTGATCCTTTTCAGGGGTTATCCCTTTTGATTCTTTAGATTAATCGAGTTCCATTTCCTCTTATTATTGGCAATACGGTTGCGTCCAACTGGATGGCTCTGAGACTACCCTTGACTCAGAACGCTTCCTTGTCCTTTTGCCTGTAACAATTTGGCTTTGTTTAGCTAAAGTTTTCTCGTCCTTTTTAGCCTTAAAGTTTCTTGCTCTCACTTCCTTATCACGAGTGATTCTGAATTTGGCTCTAGTAGCCCATTCACTACAATCCTCTACATCCTTAGGAGCTTGCCCTCCACTATCGACTATAAGGGCAATGTTGGTTCTGAACATCCGCATCAATCTTTTTATTCGTTCCCAATCAGTGGGTACTAGTTCAGGACATAAACGTGCCAATTGATTGAATCTCTTCACGACATCTACCACTGACATATTGCCTTTAAAATTGTTGAATTCTTTTTGCTGGGCTACATTATTTCCACATTGAAATAAGCCCTTCCAAATTCTTCCACGAAATCTAGCTAGGTCATTTCGTCCACATTCTTTTTACATTCTACCGTCTCCCACCATCTCCTAGCATCCTTAGTGAGAGAAAATGAGGCACATAACACTTTTTCATGATCACTAAGCCCCTTAAATTTCAAAACCCTTTCTATATCGGTAGGCCAATCATCGACTTCCAATGGGTTTGTAGATCCGTCAAATTCCAGGGCTTTCATCTGTCATAATCTTTCATAAAATCTGGTAGCATATACTTCTAGAGTAGTTGGTTCTACTTTCTGAGGCGGTGGTACTGGGGGTGAAGAGTTTGTGTAAGCCTATGGTATTGGATTCTGATTCACTAACTGCTCTCTTAACTCTTGTATTTCTAACTCCTGAGCTCGGAGTTTCTATTGCAATTCCATGATCAAGGCCATTAGGTCTGGGTTCATTGGTTCTTCGGGTGCATCGGCTATCGTTAGTAAAATTGGTTTGCAGGCTTATCATACAATTTCATCGTTACATCAGTATATACTGTTAACTTAATAGTATTTAAAGAAAATTATCAAATAGCATAAATACAAGCAAACATATATCTCATTTCACGCATTTCATTTCATTAACTTCTTTCTTTTTCCTTTTACATTCTTCATTCTCAAAACATTACATAATGACTAACATATATACTTACTTTCCTTTCTTACATAAACTATTCATACCATTTCCGAGAGCAGTTATCACTTTCGGCTACATATACCCTATTGCCGTGAAGGATACCACTTGCCAGATATACACTCATATACAAAAGCACAAGACCCAAAATTGTGCTGATCACACATCTTAATACATACAGTTCATCATAGGTCCCTTTTCTTCTAATCTGACTCTACTCCTGACATGTCACTATGTTAGGGATCCTCCTCAGGGTCCTCCTCTTCCTTTTCCTCCAAATCAGTAGACTCGTCGTCACTTGCAATTATAGGTTCGGGTGGCACTAGAAGGAATTCAAGCTCTTCATCATCATCTTCACCATCAGCATCATCGTCATCATCGTTGTCTTCATCATCCTCTTCCATGTCTACTAGGGGATCTTCTAAAGGCGCGGCCATATTCTGCTCTACATGCAATACTTCCATAATAAAATCGTGGAGACTGAGAAAATCCCTTGGATACTGCATCTGTTGCTAGACTGCGTCGGGAAGATCTCTCCAAATCAAGTCACAAATTCGCCATAAGGGTATTTCGACGGAATCATTGGTACCATAGTACGATGAAACCTTACGATATAATGATCTACTGGCTCTCTTACGTTCCATCCTCATAAGGGTTCTACATGTAGATATAACTGGCGACGCCAATCCTCCCATAGCATTGGAATCACTTGGACTTGCATAACATCCGCTGAGGGCAAAGGTGCGAATTCAGCTAGAATCTATTCCTTGAAACCTTGCTAGTCCCTAGGTTGCTCGTTAGGTTCGATCCTCAACCACCATGCTAAGGCTTCTCTCAGCAACAGTCTAGAAGGTAATTGTACCTGAAGGTGCAGTGGCATATGACATGTAGCAAAAATCACTTCAATGGCATGTAGCCATTCAGTCTACACCATGGGCTACTGGCTTTTATAATATCACAGTGGCATCATGTCTTGAAAAGCGATACTTACTTTTCGATCTGCTTCTGCATTGGGTCCATTCAGGTGTGCCACCATCTACTACATTTATCTTAATTAATATAACAATACCATTTAAGGTGAAAACTTAACATTCTTATACTTAAAATCAAACTATCTTACTTGAGCTATGGCAATGGAGCATATGACAATGTACAGTAGGGTGGCAAGATTTTCACTCTGATACTAACTATCATAACCTGCCTTTTTGGGTCGTGATAAACCTTTTTCTTATTTACATATAGGAGAGAATTTAGGAAATTTTTTTTCCACATACAGATATTAATGCCTTTGAAATCACAAATATATACATATATTTACTTAACTCGCTTGTTCGTACAATACTAGTTTTAGCAACTTTGAAAACACAAATATATACTTGTACTTACATAAACAACTAGTCTTATACAATACCATTTTCTAAACCTTGCATTTTAAAATAACATAAAATATGTTACAATGGAAATATAACAGCGGCGGATTCCATACCTATTCTGTACACTAATCATCCCTCCGCCAGCTTATCAATAAACTTATTCAGACATTCTCGTTGGAATACCTACAGCATGAAACACTTAATAAACTTATGCCCAGTAAGTCCCATATAACCCACACGCGCATTCAATAGAATGCATGATCCAATTATGCTTTCTTATAAACCTTCTTTATCATTATCATTTCTTATCTTTAACTAGGGCCCAAGTGTTCGTACCATTGCGCACTTAGGTCTACGTAACAGCGTAACCATATTGTATCCTTAAACTCCTCTTGAGTCAAGAGTCGGTACGACACCTTCCTTAATTTCTAGTGATATAATTACTTGTCCATTTATTATGGTTATATACCATGCATGAAGTAATAAACACATGTTATACACACAGGTATACATTAATATACACATTGGTATTCAATATAATATACACACAAGTATTTATTAAGTATACTCACAAGTATACACCAACATACTTATACTCGTGTCATAACATACAAACAGGTATTCACCTTAATATACACACAAGTATACATATGCACATATCACATTCTATACCTATAATTCCATACTATAAGTGGGTGGTACTTACTTGATTCCGTGTACTGCACAAATCAACTTCGATTTCCTCTTTCCTACACTTCTAGGATCCTGTTGGCCAATTTCAAAGCCATTAGCCAAATTCACTATGTTTCAATATAAAGTGATCGTAATTAGTAAATTGAGTTGCATAACTGTATACAACTCCGAAAACCACTGGTTTTCTTATTTCTATCTAACTCTACCCTATCGTCTCTAACGAGGACAAGAATCTTTCTAATCATTTCTTTTTCCCATTTGAAACATCTCAGAGTGGTTTGGGTTATTCGGGCAAAATGACGATTTTGCCTTTCGTGAACCTGCTAACATTCCCAAGCTCGATTTTGTTATTTTAACAAAAATAGTCACGTACTAATTTTAAAATAACAACCTAGCTGCTCAGATCTCCTTATATCACATCTATGCCCCATTGCTGTTAAACTTTGTAGTTTAGTCCCTAAACTGAAGATTTTAACAATTTTGCCCCCCGGTGTTAAAACTTATCTCTATAAACCAAAATTTCCTATTTTTCATAAGGAACATTTTTACTCAAAGTACCATACCCTAAATCATTTTACAAAATACCATTTTTGCCCTTTAAAATTTTTTTCCAATTTTAACAAATTATTGAAAAATTAAAATCTCACAAACGGTTGAGATTTTCGACGAATTGCCTACGATGCTTAACAATTTTGTCGAGATTTACAATTTTTGTGTTTTAACTTTTTCAAAATTCTCACCGTATAGGGGTGTTTTGGGGCATTTTTTAATTCTACCGAGAAAAATTTTTTTCTTACAATTTAGTCCTTAGGGCTTTTTTGTAAAAATCTATTTTTAAACAGTAGATTTACCCCTGCAAAGGCAGTTCCAACCCTGGTTTGAACCATTTTCCATACCCAACCATCATTTTTGAAACACTAGCACTAAAATTATAAAAATACACTTTTTTCATAAACCACCATTTTGCACCATAAGTCCTAAATTTCCACAATATCAACATGACATAATTCATATTTCTATGGGATTTAACTAAAAAATTGCTCAAGAACCCACATGCTTTTAAAGGAATAAAAATCAAAACAAAAATCACAAATTTTCAGAACTTTAAAATTCAAAACTTACCCCAAATCACTCCTTGTGCTTTTAGCCTTCCAAGGCTCCTTTAAATCTCCTTTCTAGGCACTATTTCCATGCAAAAATACCATGGATTAACCTCCTTTCTTTTATCCAAGAAAGAAACCAAGTAACCTTGAAAAAATTTAGGATTTTACCTTAAAACTTGTTGGAATTCCTTGGATTTTGCCTCTTGAACTTAATTGGGACTATTTTTGCAAAGATTTGGGTTGAAATTTTTTTTGAGAAGCTCCAACAATGGCTGCCGGTTTTGGAAAGGAAGAAGAAATGGGATTTTTTTGGCTAAACTTGCATTAAATGCATCCTTATCCTCTTAGGTGACTTATCAAGTAAGCCATTGGGTTACTAGGTGTCTCAAGGGGATTGGGCCACCTTTCATGGCATGGTGGCCCAATAGAAACTCAATGGGTGTCCACTTTGTGGGGCCCAACATTTACATTGTGTAATTTTTCACAACACAGTATTTTTCTTGTATTGCCGTGGTCAAATCAGTGCAAACTCATATCCTTAGACTGTATAAACTATTTTACTTACCTTTGGTTTACTTTTGGAGGCCAAACGTAACCTTTTCCATATTTTTATTTTCACTTAACAATATACTTGTACTACATCGGTCTCCTTTTTACACTAGGTTGGGTTTCGGTGGACTCTATGTCTTATTTGTATTCTTAATTACCCATTCGTTTGTATCATAATTTTACAATTAATTGTAAGATAAAATTTATTTTCTGAATATTATGTACAAATTTTTAAGTAATTAAACTCATAAAATCTGTATTAAAAATATCTAACATTGCATCACATTCATAGTGAAATTTTCAATTAATACCACTAATTTATACATTACCACAATTTTACAAAAATTACAATTTTTAAGGGTAAATTTATTAATTAAACCCAATTAAATATTAAATTTTATTAATGAATTTCCCTAGTCATTACACTTTTCCTTGCTAAAGAGAACTTGGTCCTGTTGTGATTGAAACTAATTGTAGCAAGGTGGCAGAGTTTCTGTCCAGGGAGTCCGAGGATTGTAATTGGAGATAAAATGATTTTGCAAGGGTCTGATGATGTGTCGCCTAAAATGTTTTCCTAAACATAGACGTTTGTGGTGTAAAAGGAGTTGTTGTATCCACAAAGAGGTGAAATTTTGTAATTTGGGAGTTTCACAAAAATAAACTTCAAAAAGGGAAGCGGTTTTTCAAAACAAAGTTTAAAATAAGACAAATGTTTTTGCGATTTTTTTATTTAAAATTTGAAAAATAAGACTAACTTGGTAAGGCGTCAAGAATCTTTTTTATGTTTTGTAGCTGGTATAAAATTTAACTCTAAACAATAATTATCTAAAGCATTTGATGTATTATGCCTTTTTCCATAAAAAAACAAGTACATTAACTATTTTTATAAGTTAACCAAGAGCGATAATATAGTAAGCTATAAAAATAATCACCTCTCATTAGTGATTTGGTGCACTAACTATAAGAATTATAACCTTTATCACTACAGTTATAATGACATAATTTTAAGATAGAAAAGATAATAACGAATCAAAATTAACATATTTTAATAGAATAAATTATTGCGTTAACTACAATAGAATTTTGTCATATTAAATGATTTAAGAATATACTATGTCATTCTCTGTTGACAATAAATCAAGTATTTCCAAGCAATTACTATGCAAGTTCATGTCTATAATGCAGCAAAAAAATCAACTTAATAAACAAGCATAATTTCATCATTGTTAATATTAATTATGTAATATAATTAAATTACATAAAGAAAACATGATTAAATTTATGCAAGAATTGAGCAGCATAATAACATTAATAATAATTACTAAAAACATAAAAATACAATTTATTCTATAAAAATATAAACATTACAATATATATATAGAGTTAAAAACTATACCAAGGCACTATATATGCAAGAACATCTCTTTGTCTTATCAAATTCTTTACATTAACTAAAGCAATATTTTATTATTTAAATAGGGGTTAAAAGAATGCTCGAGTAGTATCTCCTGCACAAGGGAGGACTAAGTTGAGCTGAAAGCTCAGCTTTTGTGCATGGCAGGAAAAGGCAAGCGCCCCTTCTAAAGCCCAAAATTGAGCACTATTCAAATAGTAAAAAAATTATTACATTTATTATATTTATTACTTAATTTATTATATTTATTATTTATTATTTTATTTAATTTATTAATTTATTATTTTTTGGTTTTATTGTTAACTTGTGTTGCAAGCTGTTAGTGAGATTCCATTTCATTTCAAGTTGTTTCTTTTTTTTTTTTTTTGCGCTGATGCAAGTATTGATGCAGACACTATTTGTATTTGTTGTCTATTTTGACACTGTTTTGCCCCTTTTTTGCTCTAGTTTTTAAATCTAAAAACGAATAATTGAACCAAAATTAATTATTTTACAAGCATAATATTTCTAATGACTATAAAAATATTTATTTTCATTAAAACATACAAAACACACAAACTTTTAAAATTCCAAGCTTTTTTGGTTTTGTACAAATAAAACATTTGAGACTCAAAAATATTTTTAGAAATTACTAAGAATGTAATAAAACATATTTATAAACTTAAAACTTATTTACAAACATGTTAAGACTAGAAATAAATTCATATAATATTATTTTTACAATTTTAATTATTTTCAAACTAATTATTTATTAAACACACAAAAGTGACTCTAAAAATTACTAAAAATATTCTTAAGCATAAAAACACACTAATAATACATAATTAAATATATTTTTTACACTAACGCATAAAAACACATGAGAATACTATTAATTAGAGGATTTATGAAGAAATAAAAGTATAAATAAATAATTTTAGCTTTAAGAAATATACACTTTTACGGTTTCATCGTACCCCCAACTTGCTTATTGTTTTGATATATACTTATGAAGTTTCATAACAAACTAAGAATAAAATTGATTGAATATTTTGCTTAAAATCACTTCTGCATATAGTAACACTTCAAAAATATATATTAGAATAATTAAGAACAGAAATATATACAAAGGTTAAACAAACTTTACATTTGTGGATAGTGCAATGTCCAGTTTCGTTAAGCTTTCTCTATAACCCATTTAGGAAGCATTAAGTCAGTAAATGTCATACCAGTTGGCCTAAGGTATTAGGTGTTGAAGCACCTTGTAGAACTTACTTGCTCGAGTTAAAAAGGCTACGAAACCAAACTTATCTATTATTGTCACTAATTTATATATTTTGTACACTTTATTTATTTACACTTTCTTTTTGTATTTTTTTTGCATTTTTCTTTTTTTTTTTAACTTTGATTTATTATTTAATTTATTTGATTAATTAATTAGTTAGCTTTGAAAAAATTATTGCCCTTAATTGTACATTTACACAAAATAACATAACTCAAATATTCAAAGATTTGACATACCATCACAATTAAGCGTTACGATGTGTATGTGAAAAGAATGGCTTATAAACACTATAAAAAATGTTAAATAAAAACAATGTCTGGAGAGTTCATAAAGTTAAACATTTTAAAGAAAAGAAAAATGATAACACATTGATATGTAATTCAAAAATAAAGACAAAATAATAACACATTAATTAATAAGAAACTAATATTTACAAAACATTTTTTTCTATTTTATTTCATTATTTTTTATTTTACAAAATTGACAAAAACTAAAAAAAATTAATCACAAAACAATTTTTCTTTTTACAAAACACACAAAAATAGAGCAAAAATTGAAAAATTTTAATGCAAAACTACAAAACATTACACAACCTCTCTTCCAAAACTAAATTGTATATTGTCCTCAATGAGTAAAAGTTAATAAGTGTAGGAAACATATTACCCAATTCAGTATAGCTGTAAAGATGATATGTAACATACTTAACAAACCAAAATAAACAAATGCACAATAATATATTATGTTGGAAAAATAGTATGCAGTGGAATTTTAAAAGTTTTTATATATAAGAGTATTTTTCAAAACACAAGTTTGACACGCTATATGCATAAATTAGCCAGATCTCAATAACGTTTGTATGACGAAGAACTCCCATAATCTGTGATGAGAAGTAATGTTCTTAAAGAGCCTCAACTAACTGGTCTTTTTTGCTATTTTCTATCCATGATAGGTGTGTGTGTGGGCACACTCATACAACTCCTCCACCAGGCAACTCTCCTTCCAACCAATCGAGAAAACCCAAAGCTATAGTTTGTGATATGTGAACAATAGCACTCAAGGAGTCTTAGAGTCTCACCAATAGAGTCTCACTCTTAATCTCTCAATTGATCTAAATAATAATGAGTCTCACTCCCTTTTTCATAGAGGTCGGACCTAGGGTCAATCATTATCAGATAAGGCCTTAAAATTCAAGTTTGAATCAATTTGAATTAGTTTTAGAATCTAATCCACGTAATCAGATTCTAATTCTGATTGTCATGGTCAATCGCGATACAAAGGCACGGTTGACCGCGCCATAGTAGATTCCAATTTGAATTTAATTCAAACTCCAAGGTTGATCGATAAACTATCTCAACCTATTGGATAATTCCTATCTTATTAGTTACGGGTATCTTTGATAGAGCCTCAATTTTAATTCAAATAACCCAATAGAGAAATTATCCAATTGAAGTAGTTATATCTAGATAAATCCATACAAATAATATATTATCCACAATAATTCAACATATTTATCTTGAATTAATTCACCAAACTAATTCAACTGATAAACCAACATGTTTATCTTAAATTAATTATAGAATTAATTCAACTAATAAATTGTGAATTATTAAATCCAATTAACTCAAATTTTAGCCAATCTAACAATTTGACATAAGTCACCAATTTATTGGAAAAGCACGCCGTATCGATACAAGATTTTTGTGAGCTAGCAAAAGGGACCTGATGAACCTATATAGTTCAAGCTCTTTATAATTATAAAACCCAATATCCCAAATATACATTTAATAATTATCAACTCTAACCCTACTCTACTAAAAGCTTAGAGGTGCACTCTCGAACTATATAGAATTATGAAGCCTGTATAGCTAAGTTTCCATGACATATCATAATGTATCGTATCCCCATAGGATTATCCATAATCAGCTTAAGGACAAGTTTTGTCTTACTTTTCTGATTATTTTTCTCTTACGTTCTATTATCTCACCATCGAAAAACATAGCATCTAAAGATGGTATACCATTTGGTTACATCTAGTACTCAAATGGTTAAGCGCTCTAGTTTTTCAATTACAGGATATCTCGACTCCTAAAGAGGAGCTATAAATTCCATATCTATGAATAACAGGTCTATGCTATAAAGAGTCATGCCTCCAACATACTAGCATACATATCAACATAAAATGTGGATGTCACCCTTTGGTATATCAAAAGACATAAGTCACGACAATGGGCCCACTATTCATCTTAGGATTAAGATACAACACATATGCTTGTCTAAAGTGAATCGATTTGCCAAGAGAAAATTATTAATCTAAATCAATTGAGTTTATGTCCCGACAACACATTGTCACCTATGACAATGTGCCAGTGTTTCTATTCATAGAATCCACATTCGATGGCCAAGGTAAACTATCTCCTATTAGGGATATAAACAATAACAATCTTTACATGAATAAAATGCCCAACTTTATTCTCTCGATTAAGGATCTTATGATTTAGACTGTCATCATAAGAATCGTGTCTTTTGCATAATCTATCCATCATATGCCCAATTTTTAAAGGTAAGATCGATAGTCTCAGACTTTTATTTACTTATCAAACACTCAACAAATATGAATGTAAAGAGGATAAGATTTGGTATATAAACAAATTATTTATTAATAAAAATGCCTCGAAAAACATGTTATATTTTTACTCCTTAGGGCATACAAGTCTAACAATCTCTCACTTGCACTAAGTGAGTAAATATGACAAATCTCGCATTCCCATAGCTTCCATATGCCTCTCGAAGACTCTCTTAGTAAGTGTCTTTGTAAATGGATAAGCTAAATTGTTCTCTGACGGGATTTTACACACAGTGACATTCCCGCCCTTTACGAAGTCCTTTAACAAACGATACTTCTAATCAATATGTTTACTCTTCTTGTGAAATCTTGGTTCCTTAGCATTAGCTATCGTCACAATATAGTGATACTGTCTTATCCATAACAAGAACTATCTCAAGATCCCCAAGGAACTTGTGGAACCACACTGCTTCTTTCAAAGCATCACTAGCTGCCACATACTCGGCCTCCATAGTTGAATCTGAAGTATATTCTTGCTTCACACTTCTCCAATTGATGGCACCGCCACTTAGAGTAAACCCAAAACCTGAAGTCCATCTCCTTGAATTCAGACAAGATTGAAAATTTGAGTCAATATATCCTAGACAAGTTAAATCCTCACCTGAATATACAAGCGTATACCCTTAAGTCCTTTTTAGGTAAATAAAGACTTACAATCCTGACTGCATTATAAATATCTAGTCGTGTGCAAAGCATAGCATACATGAGATTACCCATTGCCGAAGCATAAGGCATCTTCTTCATGTATTCTCTTTCTTCCTCAGACTTTGGAGAGTCTTTCTTAAAAAGAGAAATTCCAGACCTAGATGGTTGCCCACCTTTCTTAGAATCATGAATTGCAAACCTCCTAAGAATTTTATCAATGTAGCCCACCTGGGACAAAACTATCATTCTATTCTTCCTATCTCGAAAGATCTAGACACCGAGAAAAAAATCAGCCTCACCCAAGTCTTTCATGTTAAACTACTTGGTCAACCATAATTTGACCGAGGACAATGCCCCAATGTCATTGTTAATTAGTAGAATGTCATCTGCATTGAGCAGTAAAAAAATGACCTTTCCATCCTTAATATGTTTGTAAACACATGATTTGTCCACATTTTGTGTGAATCTGTAAGTCTTGATTACTTGATCAAATCTTATGTTCCAAGAACGAGAAGCCTGCTTAAGTTGATAAATTGACTTTAGCAGCTTACAAACCTTACCCTCTTGACCCTTAACCCTGAGCCCATCCGATTGCTCCATATATATGGACTCATCAAGATAGCCATTTAGAAAAGCTGTCTTGACATCCATCTGCCAAATCTTATAGTCGAGTGCGGCAGCTATGCACAAGAGAATCTAGATGGACAAAAGCATGGCTATAAATGAAAAATTTTTATCGCAATCAAGTCCTTCCTTTTATGTGTATCTCTTAGCTACTAGTCTAGCCTTAAAGGTTTCGACCTTTCCATCCACTCCTTTCTTTCTCTTGTAGGTCCACTTACACCCTATGGGTTTTACCTCTTTGGGAAGATCCATAAGCTCCTAGACCCAATTAGTCTTCATAGACTTTATCTTTGTGTACATGGCCTCTTTCTAGAGTTTCAAATCAACATCCTCCACAGCGTTTACGTAAGTGTAAGGATCCCTGTCATGTTCATCCAGTTCAGCTAAGAAGGCCTCACCATTGAACATATACCTCTCAGGTTGATGCCCAATCCTCCCACTATGCCAAAGCCCCTTAGGTTGTTGTTTAGGTTCATTTCATTTTTCTATATTAATTGGAACGGTTTCATTCAGAACCACCAGAGTGATCGAATCACTCCTTAACTCCTCAAGCACCACTTTGCTTCATGGCTTAAAGTCGTTTATGTAACTTTACTCAAGAAAAGTTGCATTAGTTGAAACCACAACATTAATTTCATTTGGGATATAGAAATCACTACCTTTAGTCCCTTTTCGATATCCTACAAATATGCATACTTCTGAACATGCTTCAAATTTATTTGCATCCTTAAATAGGATATGAGCCAGACATCCTTATATGCGAATATGATTTAAGGATGCCTTCCTACCCATTCACAACTCGTGAGGAGTTTTAGGGATTGATTTTGAAGGCACATCATTTAGAAGATAACATGTTGTTTGTAGTGCATATCCCCAAAAGGACAAAGGCAATGATGAATAACTCATCATGGACCTAACCATATCCAACAAAGTCCTAATCTTTCTCTCTACCATGCCATGCTACTACAAAGTGCTTGGCATAATCAATTGGGCTAGAATCCCATTATCTGATAAGTGTCATAAGAACTCATCATAAAGGTATTCTCCACCTCTATTGGATTGAAGTGGTTTTATGGGTTTACCCAATTGCTTTTCCATTTCAGCCTGAAACTCCCTGAACTTGTCAAAAGTTTTGCTTTTGTGGTGCATTAGGTACACATACCCATACCTTGAGTAATCGTCAATAAAAGTGACGAAATACTCATACCCTCCTCGTACTCAGATGTTCATAGGTCTATAGACATCACTATGCACAAGTTCTAGAACCCCTTTGGCCCTATTGTCCTTAGACCTAAATGGTAATTTGGTCATTTTGCCCTCCAAATAAGGTTCACATTTTGGCATAGATTCCACCTTTAAGTGACTTAAAGGTCCATCCCTTGCCAACCTTTGAATCCTATTCAAGCTAATATAACCTACTTACAAATGCCAAAGAAAAGTCTCATTAGAGTGAGAAGTCTTAAGCCTTTTAGAGTTATTATCATTAACCTTAGTGTTTAGCAGTGAGTTCATCTTAGGTTTGATAAAATATAGGTTGTTTTGTATCCATTCATCACATGTAAATTGTTTTTATGAATCACCACTTTATTATTAAAAGAAACTAAATAGGAATTTTTAAATAAACAAGCTACATATATCAAATTCCTTTTAAGTTTAGAAACATAAAAACAATCTTGCAAAACTAAACTCTTATAATTATCAAAATAAAGATGGACAACTCCTACTGTTTCAGCAAACACCAAGGATCCATCGCCCATCCAAAACGTGAAGTTTTCACGAAGTAAACTTCTTGTTTCCAAGAATCCCTCCAGAGAAATACAAACATGATTAGTTACGTCAAAATCTATGCCTATGTGTCACTTGATTCTTGTGCTAAATAAGTTTCCAAAAGATTGCACCTACCTCCTTTGGAAATGAAGTCCTTGCAATTCTTCTTTATATGCCCAAACTTTCCGTTCTCAATCTTTTGCTTCCTTTCATTCCTTGGATTAGGATTGGATTCGGATGCACTTGCCAAGTTAACCTCTCCACTAGCAGGAGCTTCCCTGATTAGATTTTCAAAGTCCTGTAACTACTTTATTAACTCTATTAAGGTCACATCTTATCTATCACTCATATAAGCTCTAAACAGGATGAATTCCTTTGACAGAGTTTGAAAAACCATAGTCATCTATGACTCGGTATCGATATCAACTCCATAGGCTTGTGCCTCAACAAGGCAGCCCATGACCAATATCACATGCTCCTTCACAGATTTCCCTAATCTTTGCTTGTAGTTTAGAAGTTTTTGAAGTGCCTCTTGCCATTTTTTTAGGGCCTAGCCTCCAAATATGTCTTTAAGATTATCCAAGATCTGCTTAGCAATCTCATAATCTTCACATTGAGCCTATAGCATGTTATTTATGCTAGCCATACCATAACAGCGGGCTTGATTATAAGTGAATTTCCAACAATTAAACGTTTGGATTTGTCCAATAGTGGATTCCTTAGTAGGTTTGGGAGGATATAGTGTGGTTAACACAGAAATCAGTTTCTTAATGGATAAGACGATATTTAGGTTTCATTTTAAATCATTAAAATTCTCACAGGTTAATTGGTTTTTATCAAGTATCAAAGATAAAGTGTTTTCAAACATTTTTAATCTACAATAAAGAATCATATACCAAACATAAGCAAACATACCATAATAACTTGGCAAGATGACATAATCATGTAAAATACACAAATGTGTTTATGTGTCAAAACCTTGAAAAAGTCACAACCTTATAATGATAATTCCTAACTAAGAATTCAACAAGCATCCTTGGAGAGACTTGCCAAATTCAATCAGGAACATAGATCCCCTCATGAGTAATATATGCCATCTAGGACCCATATTAATAATTGTTTCTTTGGCCATTAATTTTAATAACAGAGCTCCTTGGGGTGGTTAATAATAAAACCATCATGAGTGTATTACCATTATTTCAATATTTTATCCATAATTTATAATCACCACCTAGGGGTGTGCAACTATAAATTATACTATAATACCTTATCCTTCGGAGATTCAACCTGATACATGATGAAGTCCCTTCCTTAGGGTTGGAACCATAATGTGCTACCTATGGACCAACGATGGAGCCCATAGGTCCTATCTTCAAAAACCTTCTCTTACTCAATCTTTTGAAATCAAGGTTTTATTTTAAGAACATGTAAGAACAATTTTAAATGAGCAACACTTCCTATTCTATATGACGTGCTATAAATATACATGGCAAATCATATTATAATGCAAACAAGCAAAGCAATTATGCAAAGCCACAAGCAAAATAATAATAAATAACTATAATATTATGGTTGCACCCTAGGAATAGAATAAAGATTTCAAGAGATTAATCGAAACATATTATCGATTTTTTATCCTTGAATCTTCAAAGTGTATCCTTCTTCATCTAATGTCCATCTTTAAGTCTTCAATCCCACATAGATCGAATACTCCATATTTTTGGTCATATCCAAATTTAATGTTTCTCATAATTGTGCCAAAAAGAAAATCAAAACTCCACCGACTTTTTCCCGAAAAACATAGCTCTCTACTGGCCTACTGAATTTTTAAATTTAGCCTACCAATGACGTGGTCGACTGCGATATGTATATCACAGTCGATCACTAGTCCATAGTTGGCTGGCTAAGCCCAAAAGTTTAGCCTACCGCTAAAGCACCATTCTGCCGCATGCATGTTAAACGTGTAAAATTAGATCAAATAATTTATGCTTGTTTATTAGTTGGATTAATTTGGAATTAATTTAAGATAAAATTGTTGAATTATCAAGGATATTTATTTTCTAAGAGATTATCTAGATATGACTGTTTTAATTAGATAACTTCTCTATTGGGTTATTTGAATTAAAATTGAGTCTCGATCCTAGGAATCTCAAGTGAAAAATAAAGATTCATAGGGATCTTTTATCGGATGTTTGGCAGGCCGATCTTTAAGTTTGGCTTGCCAATGGAGTAGGTTCAACAAGCCAATTTGCTAGGTCGGCTACCAACTGGGCGATAAGAGGATCATGTGTTTTCACACAGATTTTATTAGATATTTATTCTAATTTGATTCTAATTCAAATTTTTGAGGGCTTATCTAATAAAGATTGACTTTTGGGCCCAACCTCTATAAAAGGTGAGTGAGTCTCTTTATTATTTAGATCAGTTCAGAAATCTAGAGTGAAACTCTGAATTCCCTAAAAGGCTATCATTCACAAATCACGAATTATAGCTTTTGGTATTTTTCTACTGGTTAGAAAAAGAGTCACCTAGTGGAAAAGATAAACGACGTGAGCCCATACTTACTCCGATTGTGGATAGAGAATAGCAAAGAAGACCATGGTTTAGGCTTTTCTAGAACGTTACTTCTCTTCACGGATTACAGGAGTTCTTCGGCATTCAAAAATTAGTAAGATTTGGTCAATTTATGCATATAGTGTGTCAAACTTGTGTTTTGAAAAATACTCTGATCTAAAAAATTTTAAAATTTTGTTGTGTATTTTTTTCCAACAATTGATCAGAGCCATGGTTTTTATATAAATTTGCAAGTTTGTGATCATGCTATAGGTATAAGTTATGTGATCTTGATCTCTCCTATGCTTAAATTTAATTTTTCAGAGAATTAGCACTCTATGTTTCTATATATTTATGTATGTTATCATGATTATATGGTGAATGTTTATTAATTAATTATGGTTGATTAAATTATTATTTAGTTATTTATTAATTAATTAATTTATACCGGTTATGGTTCCTTAGATGTTAAAATATGTATCTAGGTTTTTCATGTAATTAGATAGCCGACTATCATCTCCATCTAGGAAATATTATTTAATTTTAAATTTGTAAGAATTTTATAAATAAATAATCATTCGAAGAGGATGGATCTAGAAGGTAGATCTAAAAGATGGATGATAGCGTTCCCAGGTATTTCTTGAGTCTCTAATTTTATGTTTTTGAATTATTGAAAATAAAATTGATGAATTGCATTAAAAAGTGTATTTTCTAGAAAGGGGCGATCTTTGCTTGGTTGGCATGCCGAACCTCTATGATCAGCAGGCTAATGGTCGTAGAATCAGCAGGCCGGACTCTCGGGTTTGACAGGTCATCCGTGGGGTAAAAATCTAGTGGCTCTAGTGGCAAGCTGAACTTTCCAGTTCGGCAGGCCGAACTTTGATGACCAACAGGCTGACCTGAAAAGATTAGCATGCCGATGGGTCATGTCTGGCAGGTCGATCACATAGATTGGCTTATCAGTAGAGACCTGAAAATTTTTCCAAAAAGGGTGCAGTTTTCAATGCATTTTTAATTTTATTTTTGGGACAATTCTAAGAAACGTTAAAATTTGGATATGACAGGAAATATGGAGTACTCGATCTATGTGGGATTGAAGACTTGAAGATGGGCATTACATGAAGAAGGATACAACTTAAGGATTCAAGGATGAAGAACCGATAATATGTTTCAATTATTCTCTTGTAATATTTATTTTCTATTCTTTAAGATGGAATCATAATATTATAGTTATTAATTATTATTTTGCTTGTAGCTTTGCTTGATTGCTTTGCTTGTCTGCATTATAATATGATTTGCCATGTATATTGATAACATGTCATATAGAATAGAGAGTGCCATTCATTTAAAATTGTTCATGCATGTTTTTAAAATAAAACCTTGATTTCAAAAAATTGAGTGGGAGAAGGTTTTTGTAGAGAGTACCTAACGCCTCCATTGTTGGTCTATAGGCAGCACATAATGGTTCCGACCCCTGAGAAGGAATTTCATCATGTACTAGGTTGGATCTCCGAGAGAATAAGGTATTTTAGCATGATTTATCATTGCACACCCCTAGGTGGTGATTGTAAATAATGAATAAAATATTGAAATGATGGTTATACACTCATGTTAATTTTATTATTAACCTCCTCTAGGTGCTCTATTAATAAAATTAATGGCCAAAGAAATGACTATTAATATATGCTGGATTATATGGGTCCTAGACAGCATATATAAATCAGGAGGGCATCTGTGTTCCTGATTGAATTTGGCATGACTCCTCTAGAAGCTTATTGAATTCTGAGTTGAGAATTATCGTTGTAAGGTTGTGATATTTTCAAGGTTTTGACACATAAACACAATTGTATGTTTTTACATGATTGTGTTATCTTACTAAATTATTATGCTATGTTTGCTTATGTTTGGTATATGATTCTTTATTGTAGATTGAAAATGTCTAAAAATGCTTTATCGTTGATGCTTGATAAAAACCAATTAACTAGAGAGAAATATAATGATTGGAAATAGAACCTAAATATTGTCCTCTCCTTTGAGAAGCTGAAATTTGTGCTAAAAACCCCTTGTCCTCCTAAGCCTACAGGAAATTTCACCAACGATCAAGTCCAAGCATATAGTCGTTGGAAAGATGCTAGTTGGAAATATGCTAATGATCAGGCCTGCTGCTATGTTATGGCCAGCATGAACAATATGCTACAGGTTGAACATGAGGATTATACGACTGCTAAGCAGATCTTGGATAATCTAGAAGACATGTTTGGAGGCCAGACCTTAACTAAACAACAAGGGGCGCTTCGGAAACTCTTAAACTATAAAAAGAGACTAGGGACATCTGTAAAGGAGCACATGATGTTGGTCATGGGTTACCTCGTTGAGGCACAAACCAATGGACCTAACATCAATGCTGAAACTCAGATGATTATGTTCTTTAAGACTCTGTCTAAAGAGTTTACCTCATTTAAATCTACTTTCAATTTGAGTAATAAACGAGATATAACCTTAACAGAGTTGATGAAACAGTTACGGGAGTTTGAATTATTGATCAGGGAATCTCCTGCTGGTGGCGAGGCCAATTTGGCAACTGCTTCTAATTCCAATCCCAACCCTGGGAATGGAAAGAAACAATGGGCCAAAAATGGGAAGTTTTCTATTCTTGCTAACAACAAGAGCAAGAAGAAAAAGAAGAAGAACTCAAAGAAGCTTAAGTGCTTCTTCTACAGGAAGGTCGGGCACATCAAGAATAATTATAAGGACTTCCTTTCCCAAAGAGGCAGGTGTGATCTTCTATATTTAGAAACTTGTTTAGTTGAGGAATCTAGTAACATTTGGATCATAGATTCTAGTGCAACTAATCATATTTGTGTTTCTCTGCAAGGGTTCAAAGAAACGAGAAGTCTGTTCTGTGAAGACTTTATGCTTCAAATGGGCGATGGATCCTTAGTCTTAGCTGAAGTAGTGGGAGACATCCATTTTTATTTTGATAATTGTAGGAATTTAATTTTGCAAGATTGTTTTTATGTTCCTAAATTTAAGAGGAATTTAATTCCTGTTGTTTTTTTATTTAAAGACTCATATTTGGTTCCTTTTAATAATAAAGTGGCGATTTGTAAAAACAAATCTTTTTTCAGTTCTGGATGGATACAAAATAATCTATATTTCATCAAACCTCATATGGACTTACTGCTTAGTGCTAATATAAATGATAATAATTCTAAAATACTTAAAACTTCTCACTCTAATAAGACTTATCTTTGGCATTTGCACCTTGGTCATATTAACCTGAATAGGATTTAAAGGTTTGTAAGGGATGGACCTTCAAGTCACTTAAAGGTAAAATCAACACCTTAATATGAATCTTGTTTGGAGGGCAAAATGACCAAAAGACCATTCAGGTCTAAAGGCAATAAAACCAAAGGGGTTCTAGAACTTGTGCATAATGATGTTCATAGACGGATGAACATCTAGGCACGAGGAGGATATAAGTACTTCATCACTTTTATTGACGATTACTCAAGGTATGGGTATGCGTATCTGATGCACCACAAAAGCAAAACTTTTGACAAGTTCAAGGAGTTTTAGGCGAAAGTGTAAAAGCAATTGGGTAGACCCATAAAGGCACTTTGATCCGATCGAGGTGTAGAATCTTTTTTGATGAATTCTTTGGACACTTATTAGAGAATAGGATTTTATCCCATTTGATTGTGCTGGGCACTCTGTAGTAGAATGGCATAGCTGAGAGAAGAAATTGGACTTTATTGAACATGGTCAGGTCCATGACGAGTTATTCATTATTACCCTTATCCTTTTGGGGATATGCATTACAAACCACAGGTTATCTTTTGAATAACGTTCCTTCCAAATCGGTCCCTAAAACTCTTAACGAGTTGTGGGCGGGCAAGAAGACATCCTTGAACCATATTTGCATATGGGGATGTCCAACTCATATCCCATTTAAGGATGGGAATAAGTTGGAACTACGATCAGAAGTTTGCATGTTTGGAGGATATCCAAAGGGGACTAAAGGGGGTTATTTTTATAACCCAAAGGAAAATATAGTCGTGGTTTCAACTAATGCAACATTCATTGAGGAAAGTTACATGGACGACTTTAAGCCTCGAAGAAAATAGGTGCATGAGAAGTTAAGGAGTAATCTAATCACTCCGAGAGTTCTAGTAGAAACCACTCCAATCGGTGTAGAAAAACCAAATGAACCTAAATGATAAACTAAAGGGCTTCGGCGTAGAGGGAGGATCGGGTGTCAACCTGAGAGGTATATGTTCAATGGTGAGGCCTTCATGGTTGAACTAGATGAACATAACAGGGATCCTTATACTTATGTAGAGGATATGGATGATGTTATTCAAAACTCTAAACAGGGGCCATGAACACAAAGATGAAGTCTATGGAGACTAATCGGCTCTAGGAGCTTGTGGATCTTCCTGAAGGGGTAAAACCCATAGGATGTAAATGAATCTACAAGAGGAAAAGATGAGTGGATAGAAAAGTTAAAACCTTTAAGGCTATGCTGGTAGCTAAGGGTTACACACAAAAGGAAGGAATCAATTACGAGGATGCCTTTTTGCATGTAGCCATGCTTAAGTCCATCTAGATTCTCTTGTCCATAGTAGCTGCTCTCGATTATGAGATTTAGCAAATGGATGTCAGGACTGCTTTTTTAAATGGCTATCTTGATGGGTCCATTTATATGGAACAACCAAACGGGTTCAAGGTTAAGGATCAAAAGGGTAAGGTTTTTAAGCTACTAAAGTTAATATATGGACTTAAGCAAGCTTTCCATTCTTAGAACATAAGATTTAATCTTATGATCAAAACTTATGAGTTCTCACAAAATGTGGATGAACCCTATGTTTACAAACACATTAAGCATGGGAAGGTAGTTTTTCTACTACTCTATGTAGATGACAATCTACTAATTGGCAATAATGTTGGGGCATTGTCATTGGTCAAATTATAGTTGACCAAGTAGTTTGATATGAAGGACTTGAGTGAAGCTAATTTTGTTCTTAGTATCCAAATTTTTCAGGATAGGAAGAACAAAATGATAGCTTTGTCACAAGTGGGCTACATAGATAAAATTCTCAAGAGGTTTGCAATGTAGGATTCCAAGAACGGTGGGCAACCATCTAGATCTGGAATTACTCTTTCTAAGAAAGACTCTCCAAAGTCTAACGAAGAAAGACAATACATGAAGAAGGTGCCTTATGCTTTAGCAATGGGTAGTCTCATGTATGCCATGCTTTGCACATGACTGGATATTTGTTACACGGTCGGGATTGTAAGTCGATTTGAGGCGGATCTAGGGCTAAACCATTGGGTTGCAAAAAAGCATTTTTTCAAGTACCTAAGAAGGACTTAAGGGTATATGCTTGTCTATTCAGGTGAGGACTTAACTCCTCTAGTATTTACTGATTCAGATTTCCAATCTTGTCTAGATTCGAGGAAATCGACCTCAGGTTTTGTGTTTATTTTGGGTGGCGGTGCCAATAGTTGAAGAAGTGTGCAGGAAGATTACACTTTAGATTCAAATTTCAGTTTCAATTAATATATGCCATCTAGGACCTGTATGATCAAACATATATTAATAATCTTTTCTTTGGCCATTAATTTTATTAATAGAGCTCCTAGGGGAGATTAATAATAAAATTAACATGAGTGTATAGCCGTCGTTTCAATATTTTATTCGTGATTTACAATCTCGACCTAGGGATGTGCAACCATAATTCATGCAAAAATACATTATCCTCTCAGAAATCCAACCTGGTACATGATGAAGTCCCTTCTTTGGGTTCGGAACCACCATGTGCTATCTATGAACCAATGATAGAGGCCTTAGGTCCTCTCTTTGAAAACCTTCTCCTATTCAATCTTTTGAAATTAAGGTTTTAATTTAAAAATATACATGAACAATTTTAAATGAGTAGCACTCCCTGTTCTATATGGCATATTATCAATATACATGGCAAATCATATTATAAAGTTGACAAGTAAAGCAATCAAGCAAAATAATAATGAATAACTATAATATTAAGGTTCCACCCTAGAGAATAGACAATAAAGATTACAAGAGAATAATCGAAACATATTATCAATTCTTCATCCTTGAATCCTCAAGCTATATCCTTTTTCATATAAAGCCTATCTTCAAGTCTTCAATCCCATATAGATCGAATACTCCATATTTCTAGTCATATCCAAATTTTAATGTTTCTTAGAATTGTCCCAAAAATAAAATTAAAATTGTATCAAAAATTACACCTTTTTTGAAAAAATTTCAGCCTTTTGCTGGCAAGCCGATAGTATAGATTGGCTTGCCAATCATGACCCACCAGCTTGTCGATCTTTTCAGGTCGACCTACCTATCATGAAAGTTTGGCCTGCTGCCAAAGTCACCTTATTTCTACCCAGCAAACAGCATGTGAACCCATAGTTTGGCTGTTGATTCTGCAACCATCAGCCTGCCGAACTGGAAGGCTCGGCATGCCGACCGAGTAGAGATCTTTCCTAAAAATACAATTTTGTGCAATTTATCAATTTTATTTTCAATAATTCAAAAACATAAAATTAGAGACTTAAGAAATACCTAGGAATGCCATTATCCATCTTCTAGATCCGTCTTCTCTAAATGATTATTTAATTCAAAAATTCTTACAAATTTAAAATTAAATAATAATTCATAGATGGAGAAGATAGTCTGCCATCTAATTACATGAAAAATCTAGATACACATTCTAACCTTTAAGGAACCATATGTTGGGTTTTTTTGGATTTTGTGATTCAAATAAACAGCGAAAAATTAAAATTAATTCCCACAAAATTCTCACAAGATCCATATAATTTGATTAGATTGATAGGAAAGTCATAAAATCTTACTAGGATAACAAAAAGGGGCAAGATTTCTAGAAGAAAAAGAGCGGGTTCACTCAGGGGACACCCTAACTCAAGCTTTTTGTATTCAAGATCAGATTCAGACGTTGTTACTTAGAGCAACGTCCTCTACAGGTATCCACACGAACAATCTTTCATAAAAAACAAATTGGTGTGCTAGCACCCTCTCCTTTGCGTTAAATGACTCTCTCTAATTTTAGGGCTTTAATGTTTTTCACCTTTTAGAAAGAGAGAACACCTTTTCTCTTCTTAATTCAACTAGAAACCCTAAAACCAGATATATATATATATATATTGACTTCGAGATAGAGTCAGATTTAAACCAGGGTAAACTGTAATTCGAATATGATTCAGAGAATCTAGATAATGTCTGTAATTCAAATATGATTCAGAGAATCTAAATAATGTCTGTAATTTGAATATAATTTAGAGAATCTAGATAATGTCAAATTCAATAAACCTAGACATATCTAGTATATCGAATTTGAACATTATCAGGTTCATTGAACCTAGACACAGTAAACCTAAAATTTGTTTTTGGTCTATTCTAAGTCTGGGACCCTATTGGTTCACATAACATTGGTAGTGGGCTTGAAATTCTGTTTCTAGCCCACAAATCATAAGCTGCCTCTAGCAAGATATTATAATTACCCAAGTTATGCAAATGTCAATAATCCGACATAACCTAATCCACAATAAGTATTAAAGTCCGTTTGTTACTAGATACCTTGATTAAACATAAGGCATGGTTTATGTCATCCTTATACTATTCAATCCTATTATTTCTCGATCTTAAGTAGACAGATATTGATAACCCTTATCAATTCATTCTAGTATGGCCATATATTTTACTTCAGTCTAACTTATCAAGAGGGGCCCAGTGATGTCTTTCTCATAATAAATGAGGGACAAATTCCTTCTTAATCACTCACATTCCTCAAATGATTCATTTTATATCCAACAACAATCCATTACTTTATCCTGTTAAAGATAATATTAGATTGTGTCAAAATATAGAACTTGTCATGTAGGAAACCATGATGATTTCAGGTTAGAGGACTAGGATAATACTATTGTGATGAGACTCACTTATGACAATTATCCATGTCAGTATTCTCATAACGTGTCCATCCTGTACATCATTTCTCAAATATGTATCTAAGAGTTGACTTAGTATCTCATACACATGATTAGTAAAACATAATCATCAATGAAACTTCATACTAGTCTTCATTCATTATTATCCCAATAATAATAACCGACTAGGGATAATTTAGAATATAATTCAATTTTCACCTAAGAGTTTTACTATCAAGTCACATACTTGATGACCTTAGGCAGAATTAATTATTCATGAAATTAAAATAAAAAAATAATGAAAATGCCTCTTTATTAATAAAATGCAAATGTAACAAAGTTAAAATGTGGTCATTACATAATTAGCCTAGGATACATCACTAACAATAATCTCCCATTTGCACTAGGCCTAATCAATATTGTATCTAATACGCATTGACCTCGTATGACTCTTATGCTTAGGCTGTGGAAGAGGCTTAGTGAGTGGATCAGCAACATTGTCATTTGTAGGTACTCTACATATCTTCACGTCTCCTCTCTCAATGTTTTCTCGAATGAGATGATAACGCCTAAGTATGTGTTTGGATCGCTGATGTGATCTAGGTTCCTTAGCCTGTGCTATGGCCCCGTTATTATCACAATACAAATCTACTAGATTTGATGTACTAGGAACAATACCAAATCCAATAATAAACTTTTTGATACAAACTGCTTCCTTAGCTACTTCTGAGGCGGCTATATACTCAGCTTCTGTTGTAGAATCAGCAACGGTGTCTTGATTTGAACTTCTCCAGCTCACTACACCTCCATTCAAACAGAACACATAACCTGACTACGATCGAAAGTCATCCTTGTTGAATTGGAAGCTGGCATCTGTGCAACCACTTACAACAAGCTCATTCTCCTTTCCTCCATACGGTAAGAATGCATCCTTAGTTCTTCTTAAATATTTAAGGATATTCTTGACTGTTGTCTAGTGACTTTCACCTGGATCTGATTGGTATCTGCTTGTTATGCTTAAGGCATATGAGACATCAGGTCGAGTACATAACATTGCATACATGATAGATCCAATTGTGAAGCACATGGAATCCTATTCATGCGGTCTCGCTCATCTTGTGTCATTGGACATTGAGTCTTGCTGAGAATAATTCCATGTGACATGGGCAAGAATCCCCTCTTGGAACCTTGCATACTAAACCTATTCAATACCTTGTCAATGTATGTACTCTGACTTAGGCCAATAAGCCTATGAGATCTATCCCTATAGATCTTGATGCCTAGAATATAGGTAGCTTCACTTAAGTCTTTCATTGAGAAACAATTCCCTAACCATGATTTAACATTTTGTAGAGTGAGGATATCATTTCCAATGAGTAATATGTCATCAACATCTAGCACTAGAAAGACTATTGCACTCCCACTAACCTTCTTGTAAACACAAGGCTCATCTTCATTTTTTATGAAACCAAACTCTTTGATTGCTTCATCACAATGAAGATTCCAACTCCGAGATGCTTGCTTTAATCCATAAATGGAACTTTGAAGCTTACAAACCTTTCCAAAATTCTCAGGACTAACAAAACCTTCGGGTTGTGTCATATACACATCCTCAAGTAGGTTTCCATTAAAAAACACTGTTTTGACATCTATTTGTCAAATCTCATAATCAAAGTATGTAGCTATGGCGAGGAGAATCTGAATGGATTAAGCATAGCAATTGGTGAAAAAGTTTCATCATAGTCTATACCATGTGTTTGCTTGAAACCTTTTGCAGCCAGTCTTGCCTTAAAGGTATGCATATTGCCATCCATGTCTGTTTTCTTTTTGAAAACCCATTTGCACCCAATAGTCTTTAAACCATCAGGCAGATCAATCAAAGTCCATACTTGATTATCATACATGGATTGCATCTCTAACTTCAAGGCTTCTAGCCATTTATCACAATCAGGGCTATTCATGGCCTCTTGGTAGGATGTGGGCTCATTTTGATCCACAATCATCATATCATTATTATCAGTTAAGAGAAATCCATATCTCTTAGGGCTCTGACGTGTCCTACCAGACCTCCTCGGGCCTTGTGCTACTTGTGTAGGCTCAACAACTACTTGTTGATCAAGTTGAGATTCCACAAGTGGTTCAAGGCTAGTTTGTGGTTCTTGAATTTCTTCAAGTTGAACTTTACTCCCACTAGTTCCTTTAGAAATGAATTTCTTTCCAAAAAGACACCATTCCAAGCAATAAACACTTTATTCTCAGAAGCATTGTAGAAGTAATATCCTTTAGTTTCTTTAGGATATCCCACAAAAAGGCATTTGTCTAATTTGGGTGCCAATTTATCTGAAATTTGATGCTTCACATAAGCCTCACATCCCTAAATCTTAAGAAAAGACAAACTAGGTGACTTCTCAGTCCACATCTCATATGGTGTCTTTTGAACCGCCTTTGATGGAGCTCTACTCAAAATGAACGTAGCAGTTTCTAGAGAAAATCCCCAAAAGGATATTGGAAGATCTGACTAACTCATCATAGATTGAACCCTATCCAATAAAGTTTGATTTCTCCGTTTAGACACACCATTCCATTGTGGTGTTCCTGTGGAGTTAATTGTGAGACTATCCCACAATCTCTAAGATGATCAATGAATTCTTGGTTTAAGTATTCACCACCTCGGTCTGATCGAAATGCTTTAATACTTTTACCATGTTGATTTTGTAATTCATTTTTGAAAATTTTGAACTTTTTAAAAGATTTAGACTTTTGTTTCATTAGATAGACATAGCCATATCTACTGAAATCATCTATGGAAGTAATGAAGTACTAAAAACCTCCTCTAGCAGTAGAACTTACTGGTCCACATACATCAAAATGTACAAGGCCTAACAAGTCATTAGCCCTTTCACTATGTCCAGTAAAAGGTGCCTTAGTCATTTTGCCTAATAAACAAGACTCACAGACTTCAAATGATTCAAGATCACATGAATTCAAAAACCCATGTTGATGGAGTTTTGAAATGCGTTTCTCATTTATATGGCCCAAACGACAGTGCCAAAGATAGGTAGGGTTTAAATCTTTAGATTTAAACTTCTTTGTATTAATATTATAGATGGACGTTTCATTTGTGTTTTCAATGTTTAGAACATAAAGACCATTCGTTCGTGGAGCATATCCATAGAAAATGTTACCACAGTAAATAGAGCATTTATTATTCCTAATAATAAACTCAAAATTTTCCTTGTCCAAACAAGAAACAGAAATAATATTCCTACTCATAGCAGGTGCATAATAACAATTTTCTAAACTTAAAACAAGTGCACTAGGCAAAGTCAACTTATATGTTCCTACAACTAAAGCAGCAACTCTTGCTCTATTTCCAACTCATAGGTCCACTTCGCCTTTAGCAAAAGTTCTACTCCTTTTAAGACCCTACACATTGGTACAAATGTGAGATCCAAACCTAGTATCTAATACCCAGGAATCAGAATTAGACAAATTGACTTCTATAACATAAATACCTGAAGGAGTAGTCGCACTACTCTTTTTCTTCTTCAGATCATCCAAATAGAGCTTGCAGTTTCTTTTCCAATGACTAGGCTCATTGTAGAAAAAGCATACTCCTTCCTTTGGTGGTTTAGCCTTAGGTTTAGGATTGGGCTTAGGGTTAGGCTTAGGCTTCTTAAAGTCCTTGGAAGCCTTATTCTTGCTGTTACCCTTTCCTTTCCTTTTCATACCTTTCCCTTTATTAACCATCAGAACATCTTTGGCATTCTTGATGTTCTATTTAGCAGTCTTAAGCATCCCATGCAACTCAGAAACAGTCTTCTCTATATTATGGATGTTGTAGTTCATAATGAACCCATCATATGCATCTGGCAAAGATTGCAGAATGATATCAATAGCCAACTCTTGGTTAATCTCAAGACCAAGTTTCTGTAAATGATCAAGATGACCCTTCATCTTCAAAACATGAGGACCAACTAAACCGCCAGTAGTCAACTTGCACAAGAGTAATGTCTTTAAGGTGGCAAACCTCTCAATTCTAACTTTCTCTTGGAACATTTCCTTGAGATGTCCTATCATGGTATAAGCCTCCATTTTCATCAGTTGCTTCTGAAGCTCTGATTCCATGCTTCCAAGCATGAGGCAAGTGACATCAATAGAGTCATTGAGATGCTTACTGTGAGCATCCTTTTGAGCTCTAGGAGCATTAGTAGCTGGTTCATTAGGGACAGGTTGATCAAGGACATATTCCTTCCTCTTTTGCTTAAGAACAATTCTCAAGCTTCTATAACAGTCAAGGAAGTTAGTCCCATTGAGCTTATCCTTCTCAAGGATCGTTCATAGTGACAAGTTAGATGTGGTGTTTGATGCCATTATCTACAACAAATATATACACAGAGTACTTAACATTTATTAAACAATTTTTAACAAGGCATAATTTAAATTCTACTAATTTTATCAAATCAATAACCCTCAATATTAATTTGGCAATCACAACAATTGTAATTTTAGTGGGCCAAGATCCATATTTCACCTCACTTTAAGTAAGCTTTGGCTTATCACCTAAAATATGGTTATTTAGGTAGGTAACACTTTACCAATTACATCTTATGTAACTCTTGGATAAATATGGGATTTGACATCACATGTCCTAGAAAATTAAAATCCCATTTAATGCCCTAGACCCAAAACCATTTTGATAACCTAGTTAAGTCTAACCATTTCAAACATATGGATATCACTATCATCCATCATGTCTTACCTAGATGGCTTAACATTCCCTGCTTTGGCAGAACCTATGTTTAGCAATCCAAGTCTTGACAAGTGTTGAATTATGGAAGGCATTTTAATGACTTAATATTAAGTGAGGTTCTACTTTATTTTTATTTTATTGTTTATTAATATGTCGCATCACATACATAGCATCATATACACAGCATCACATACATAGCATAATAATAACACAACAAGCGTGTCATAGGATGGCCCAAATCTAGATTGATCTTCATAAGCCAATATGAAGGTTCATGGTCAATCCTAGGTAATCTTTATCTCCATGGATTTCCTTAGATTGCCACGAACGTACTCCATCTTGAGCCTTCATCTTGGACCTCCATCTATCTTGATCTTGGGCTTTGATTTTACATTACAAATTGCAATTTAAACTATTCTATTTCCACTAAATAAATAAATAAATAAATTACAACAAATTGAAAAACGACACGCAGGTCGCATTTAAAATTACAAACCCAAAATAAAATTAAATAAAACCTATCAATCGCATTGGTATAAAAGGGCCATGCCATGCACCATTCAATTCACACTAAACACATAAACATAATAATATAATTTCATTAAAGTTAAATTTTTATTATGACCAAAACGATATATGTGACAAATCAGTTCAAGGTCAAGGGGCAACGCCCTTGGCTGCGGTCTTGCTAGAGGTCCAAGGTAAACGATTTACCTTACTTGTTTCAATGAGTTGTTGCCTTAATCCATTGATTTTAATTAATCAGATTACCTAATCTATTCATAATAAAATTAATTAATCTCTATTTAACACTTAAACGAATTTATGAAATTTACTAATCTGTTCTAAACCGATCATCCTTGCTTAATAATTAAACAGACCCTATGATATATATTAATATGTTCAAAACAAATTATGACTGTTTAACATTTAAACAGTCTGCCACCTTAATAAAATCGAAACCAAATTTACAGTGTATCGTTCAATCATCTTAAAATTGTATACTAGATTGTTGTTAAATTGTAACATTAATCAAATTAACAACAATAGGTTACAAGAAACAGTAAACGTATTAATCAAATTAACATAGTAAAAACGTTTAATCAAATAAAACCTCAAACACATTAATCTAATTAATGTATAAATCGTATTCATGCATATCACAAATACACAGAACCATATAAAATCAATTTAATCGAATTCGCAAGTCGCTCTGATACCACTGTTGGGTTTTGTTGGATTTTGTGATTCAAATAAGCAGCAGAAAATTAAAATTAATTCCCACAAAACCCTTCTAGGATCCATATAATTCGATTAGATTGATAGGAAAGTCATAGAATCTTACCAGGATAACAAAAAGGGGCAAGATTTTTGGAAAGAAGAGAGCAGGTTCACTTCGGTGACACCTTAACTTGAGCTTTCTGCATTCAAGATCGGATTCAGACGTTGTTACTTGGAGCAACATCCTCTGCAGGTATCCACATGAACAGACTTTCTTAAAAACAAATTGTTGTGCTAGTACCCTCTCCTTTGCATTAAATGACTTTCTCTAATTTTAGGGTTTTAATGTTTTTTGCCTTTTAGAATGAGAGAACGCCTTTTCTCTTCTTAATTCAGCTAGAAACCCTAAAATCAAATATATATAAATATATATATTGACTTCGAGATAGAGTCAAATTTAAACTAGGGTAAACTGTAATTCGAATATGATTTAGAGAATCTAGATAATGTCAGATTCAATGAAACTAGACATATCTAGTACATCGAATCTAGACATTATCAGGTTCATTGAACCTAGACATAGTAAACCCAAAATTTGTTTTTGGTCTGTTCTAAGTCTGTGACCCTGTAGGTTCACATAACGTTAGTAGTGGGCTTGAAATTTTGTTTCTGGCCCACAAATCATAAGCAGCCTCTAGTAAGACATTATGATTCCCCAAGTTATGTGAATGTCAATAATCTGACATAACCTAATCCACAATAAGTATTAAAGTCCTTCTATCACTAGATACCTTGATTAAACATAAGGCATGGTTTATGTCATCCTTATACTATTCAATCATGTAATTTCTCGATCTTAAGTAGACTGATATTGATAACCCTTATCAATTCATTCTAGTATGGCCATACATTTTACTTTAGTTTAACTTATCGAGGGGCCCATAGATATCTTTCTCATAATAAATAAGGGACAAATTCCTTCTTAATCACTCACATTCCTCACATGATTCACTTTATATCCAACAACAATCCATTCCTTCATCCTGTTAAAGATAATATTAGATTGTGTCAAAATATAGAACTTGTCATATAGGAAACGATAATGATTTCAGGTCAGAGGACTTGGATAATACTATTGTGATGAGAATCACTTATGGCAATTATCTTGTTGGAAAAATAATACGCAGCGGAATTTTAAAAATTTTAAATCAGAGTATTTTTCAAAACACAAGTTTGACATGCTATATGTATAAATTAACCTGATCTTACTGACCTTGTATACGTCGAAAAGCTCCCGAAGTCTGTGTAGAGAAGTAACGTTCCAGAAGAGCCCCAACCAACTGGTCTTCTTTGCTATTCTCTATCCACGATCGGAGTGAGTGTGGGCTCACACGTACGGCTCTTCCTCAAGGTGACTCTCCTTCCAATCAATTGAGAGAACCAAAGCTAGTGTTCGTGATTTGTGAACAAGAGCTCTCAGGGAGTTTCAGGTTCTCACCAGTAGAGTATCACTCTTAATCTCTCTATTGATCTCTAAATAACTCATTAGACTCACTCCCTATTTATAGAGGTTGGGCCTAGGGTCATTCCTTATCAGATAAGGTCTCAAAAATTCGAAATAAAACCAAATTTGGGTCTATATCGGATAAGATACGCGTAAAAACGCGTGAAAACGCGCGATTTTTAATTCGTGCATAGGCAGGCCAAACTTTTTCATAGGCAGGCCGAACTGCCAAAACAAAAATCACGTGAATCTTTTATTTTCCATCCGAGATTCTATAGGATAAAGCCTCAGTTTTAATTCAAATAACCCAATAGAGAAGTTATCTAATTAAAACAACTTTATCTAGATAATCTCTAAGAAAATAAATAGATTCCTAATAATTCTACAAGTTTATCTTGATTTAATTTATCCAAAATTAAATCAACTGATAAACAGACAGGAATTATCTGACCCCAATAATTCAACAAGTTTATCTTGAATTAATTTTGTTCACAAAATTAATTCAACC
>CAMOHE010050749.1:0-45920 GCA_946598075.1 Artocarpus hirsutus | reverse complement strand
AAGGAAATAAAGTTCAGACACCAATACTCCAACAGTCCAATTTATTATTCTCCATGGGCTGCCAAAAGGAAGGGCATGAAAAGATATTCCAAAGAAATCATTGGTATGTAAACCAGCATATATCAATAATTTCTTTCTCATCTAAAAAAAAATACTTTTTCTTAGAAAATTTTACTTTTCACTGCATCAAATGAAGTAATTCTGTTGCTTTTTTTCTTCCTTGGTAGAAGCATCAGATAATTTTATGATGTTACATCACATACAATTTTTCATGTGAGTGGAGCGTCAAATAGAAAGTTGGGGGCAAATTTGTAAGTGAACAACATTCCTGCCCTAGAAATAACTCTCTCGAATGATTTTGGGATTCCACGATTGATTGGATCAAAATGATCAATTAAGCAACATTTTCAATGGACTTGGTAGTTCAAGATCAATCAGTAAAATAAATACAGAATGTGCTTGCAAGAAAACATCCTTCTTGCCTGTTATCAGAGCAACATGATCAGAAGCACCCCCTGGAAACATTGGACCACAAGTGAAAAGCATTACGATTTCCCAAAACCATCTAAGGATCAGAAAATGGGCAGGCTGGAAACAAAGCTAGGGGAAGTCTGGCGTCTCATATCCAAGAATTAGAAGCTCGTATGCCTGTCCCCTTCTACAAATATTTTCTTGCCAGAGCGCGAACTTTGGTATCAAAATGTGATGACGTGACGCGGGAACCAGGCAAGTAAAGGGGGTTAAGAAGAATCTGAAAAAGCCAATCACGAAACTAGTTAAAAACCAAAGTCTCGTCTAAAGCATTTGGCATTTATTAATAGGCTGTTGGCATTTTAGTTACATCGAAAGTTTAAGTTTAAGAACTGGGGCATGTAAGAGCTTTACACTGTAAAAAGTTTTTTCTTTTTACACAACTTATTAGTCCCAACTAAAGTGCCAAACTGATGCTAAGTTAAATCCGCATAAGGTGTAAGCAAGAAAATCCAACCAAATGAACAGGTAAAGTTCCTAAAATTCCCCGTGACTAACCATAATGTTTGTAGTTTCAATATTGATGGGTCACTAATCATAATGTTCATATTTTCCAAAATGTCACCTAAGTTCCATTATTCATTTTCACGTATAGGAAAGCAATTTGCTCTATGCAGGCATGAATATTCGGTTTGAGAATAATTTTGACATAGTCAAGCACTCAAATACTAAAGCCTACGTTGCTAGTTTACTAAGGGGCCCACAATACAGTAATGACCAACACGCCCAGGCATAAATTTCTTATTTACCAACCAAAAAAAAAAGGAATAGTCTCCCTCCCACGGATACGTTTCCATGAGGCCATACGTGTAGATTTATTAATAAAAATAAAAATTCAAAAATTAAAAAAAGCCCATTTCTACCGCCTATGTCTACGTGAGCTGATCAAAAGATTGAAAAGAAAAAAAAAAAATAATGCCCAACTAATTATTCATATTATACCTCCCCAAGGCCACATGATAGAATTGCCTGATTTTTGAAGATAAATAAATAAACAATAACACATCCAAATACAATATAATTGCTAAAAAAGACAAGGGCATTTAAGCAACAGGTTCATACTTGTTTATCAAAAGGAACATATCGGAGATTTTGAACCCATCATGTTAGAAAGGAAAACAAACCAGTTCATCAGGAACCAAATCATCCAACATATTCAAGTGAAGAACAAGAGTAGAACACGTTAAATGGAGTCAACCTACCAAAACGAATGAATTATGCAAGGACTAAGATGAACACATTATCAAATGCGGAGAAACAAACAATTACCTTTATATAGAGTTCATGAACCTCTTGGAAAAAGCTCTTAATGCCATCATCATTCCGGGAGTCGTGAAGTAGCATAAATCGTGTATGTAGGGTTCTAGTTAGAGAAAACACCAAATTGAAGTTCAGAGATACAATGACAACAACCCTGAACCAGGTTGCAAGCAAATTATCCCCTTACCATCCCATTTATTTGCTATTTCCGGTTTGAGGCAAGCAATAGGATAGGTCAATGTAAAATATATGCAAAGACCCTAACTATAACTTGCAAACAATATATAACTGACAATTGCAGCAAGCATTTTAGAAATTAACACATAAATGGTGAGGATATGATCAGCTGTAACATACACTGAAACAACCAGATCATTGAACCGGTCTATTGCCTTCAAAAACCTGCAAGGCATAAAAGGGGAAACAATTATTAGGAGAAGATACTAGATTTATGGTCCATTTAATTGGTAGGTTTTGAATGAAAATTCAAATTTTGTGAGGGAAAATACTGTAGTAAAGAGGTTTTAATTGTGCTTCAAACTGCAAATCAAACGGGTGCTCTAGTGGCTAGTACCACAACATTAGGTTACATAAAATTAATAAATAATAACAACAATTATAATGAAGGCAGATTCATCTCCTTTTAGAAAACTTTCATACATTAAACGGTGTAAAACATACATGGCACTTGTAGTCCACGCAAGGTCCTGAACGATATCGAGAGCAGCATGTAAGACAAACTGGTAAAGGTGAGCAGCATCTTCTCTCTGTCATGAGGTCATGCAAAATTTGAGTTAATTCAACCACCAATATGTAATAAAAATTAAAATAAGCCCACAAAGTACATCCCAAAAGCATAAACTCACACTTAGAGCTATAAATCGTTAGAGACAAGCTTTAGCTGGAACAACAATGTCAACTTATCTAAAGAATATGTCAAATTCCCTCAAAGAGAGAGAGAGAGAGAGAGAGAGAGAAGATGTCAAAGGAAAGAAAAAGCCTTTCGCTATAATCACCGCCAAGATAATTGCTTAATTCAAATTGTGACAATGGCAAGGACTAATACTACTTCATGAGAATATAATCTTTTTATTTTCACACGAATTACTATAAAGATAACATACGTACAAGAAAAGGAGGACGGGAAGTACATCAGAAAAGTAACTACAAAGTCAGAACCTCAATCTCTCAATAGCCCTAGAAACATCAGAGTCAGATATTCTTTTCCAGATTAGCACCCACAATGCTTACCCAAAACATCAGTTTTTTTTCCCAACGCCAAAGAAAATTCAACTTAACCCCCTCAAAAATTCTGTTATTCTTTCAATCCAAATTGAACAGCCTCAAAAATTCTCTTATTTCATTCGAGCTGAATTGAACAGCAAAGTGCTAAGAAAATGCACAATTCTAAAACAGCATAAGCCTACCCTTTTATTTAGACCACTCAAGCAATCAGCTTCAGATAATAGGATACAATTTTTCTACACTTTTATTTACTTTTCTGTACAAAGGTTTCTTGTTGGAATAAGGTGATAAAGCTACCTTCCGGCACCCAAAAAAAAAAAAAGAACCCAAAATAGACAATACATCTTTGGAAATGAAAACTGTAAAGAAATTACAATGAAAATAAGAAAAAATCTTTTTCAAAACTTTCTTATATATGAGAGGTTTTTTTTTGTTGGAATCAAAATCAGAGTCACCAGAGCTTTTATGATCAAACATTGGAGATTACAAACACATCAAGCTTAATTGAAAAATGTAAAAGCAATCAAAAATGAAAGAAAGAAAATGAGAATACTTTACTTTAGGAGCAGATCCAACTTCAGCTTCATAAATGGGAATGTCATTCCTACCGACGATGATAAAACAAGCCGTCGTCGCCATTACCAAATCCACTGTAAAATCAACGTCCTCGTTTAATTAAGCAAATTTAGTTGTTTGCGTGTGTGTTTGTTTGGTGGGAAAATTCGAGAGAAACAGAAAATCTGAAAGCCGAATGGGGCGAAATAGAAATGAAGAGAGGAAATTGCGATTACCTTGAAGAGGCTGATTAACCAAGAAAAAGTCAACAGTGCCTCGGACCTACTACAATGATTGATGCTACTTGCCACTTGAGATATATAGGATGTTTGGAAGAGCGTTTTAGGTATTAATTATCAGTCGTGATTTTAAATAGTATAAAACTCTTATATATTAAAAAAAAATTATAGTGTAAAATTTTTATATGTTATAATTTTAAAACTTAAATGGATGGTTTAAACTGAACAGACTAATAGAAGCGTAGTTGCATCTTTTTTTTTTTTTTTTGGGTGAGAAGCATGGATTTCATTGCTCAAGATGAGATAAAATGCTGGCAACCGCATCAGGGGCGCCTCCCTTGGAGATAAAAAGACCAAAGAACTTAGAGTGGATTGCCCAAGCACATAGCAAGCGAGCAAGTCTGTTTAACATCCTGGAAATCCAAACAAAAGTAACACGACTCCACTTATTCACCAAAGAGATAACAGCAGCAAAAGAGGGGGTAAGATACCAGATAGGGCAAAACTTCCCATTAGACCGTGTGTGTACGTCTAGGAGTATCTTACAGTCGCCATCGTCACAAATACAAAACGGACCGCCAAGTCTAAAGCTCTGCAAATCGCCTGCAAGTCAGCCTCAGCAGCAGCAGATCTTACTGAGGAAATTTTATAACTGTCATCTTTTAAATTTTTTTTTTAAATATCACACATGTTTATTTATAGTATAACTTAACATATAATATAAATAATAATATAACAAATCTTTCTAAGAGCATAACTTTTAAAAGTAACATAACATCTAACTTTTTTTACTTTAGCTTCACTGACACCAGACCGCATGCGTGTTTCAACTAGTTTTAAACTAAAAAAAGAAAATGAATTTTGCTTTCTGCGAATATACAAATAGGCATCACAATATATATATTTATATATATACCGAACATTATTAATGTAAACGTGACAGGATTTATAGATTTTGTAAAACTTGCTAGTCACGGTTTAGTTTTATGTATGAAGTACTTGAAAATGTTCTCCCTCTCTTTTTTTTTTTTTTGTACAATTTTGCTTTCAGTTCTTTACGAAAGGAATTATAAGGTGGCTTCAACACGTTGTTTTCTCTCTTTTTTTTTAGGGAAAATAATTTTATTCAATTACATAAAGTAATACAATCCGATCCAACTGATCGAAGACCCAGCAATACATAAAAAAAAAAAAAAAAATCTTAAATTGAGATCAAATCCATTGATAAATTTGGATGACTTTTAAAGGGGCGAAACGCGTGTCTAGAACAAGAAAGATCATTTCAGCGCATAAAGATCGAGCATATCTGTAGCTCTCTAAAGAGGGCTTTTACGATCAGTGGGATATTTCAAACGATTCAAAGCCAACAAATGGTGGTACATTGACCATGAATAAATCCTCCAACAATTGATAGCTCTTTTCGGTCGATTAGTAGGCAACACTCAATAGTCCCAGGCCATTATCCATTCCTCGTAAAGAAAACTCTAGAGGACCAAAAACTTCGACCCGCAGAACAAGGACAGATTATACAGAGACATTAAGGCTAAGAAACCACGTCTGTTATTACAACAACAAAACAACACTTAACCAGTGAAAAAGGCACCGGTTTTATTTTACAATCGCAGACATAAAACAAGCAAAATGAGATCCAGAATACAGCAAAAATTTCGGTGTTGTGTCAGCGGCCGTCAATGGAAGCCCTCCCTCCGCTGGTGACCGACGCCTCCCACCTCCGTCTGGGCTGATCGGCGATGCTCCTCACCGCCAAAAGCCCCCCGTGCAGAGCCCTCCCCCTCTTGGCGCCGTCTCCTTCCCCAGCCTTCGGATTCGAACCGACAGAGCTGGCCCCCCTCCTCCTCCCCGAGCACCGTGGGAAGACTACGGGATTCGTAGATCCCCGCCTTTCCTTCGCCTCCCCTGCCCCGTCCGCCATGGCCTTCGGACCTGCAAAGCTCAGCGACGTTCACCGACGCAGACCCCATCTTTCCTGCCGGCTTCCACCCCCAGCCAACTCCGACCACCCAAGCTTCGCCGTTTCCATGCATTTCCACCGGAACCAAAGGTAGCCCACCCCTTCTCCGAGAGCGTAAGATCGACAACCGCACGAGGGCAGCTCCGATCCCCAGCCCAGAGAAAGAGGCGCAAATATTTTAGAGGAAATTCCAAGAGCCTGTGAGAGAGAAGATGAGAGAGAAACACATTGTTTTCAAAACATCAAAAGATGTGGCTGATCTTTTTGCATCTGTTTTTGGCTTGACGAGTTTCAAGACCTTAACAATGATTGCCTTCTCTTTTTCCATACGTGCAAGTAACTTACAAATGACAAATTTTTGCAACCGGGGCATTTTTGTCCCGCAAATTACCGCAATTATTTGTGAGTAGAAAGCAATTTTAAGAATCGTAAAGGCTATCATCTTTTTTCAAAGGGAAAAAAATCCCCATCCTACCTCATAATTTGGCTTTCGATTGGACCGGAATTTATTGTCACAAAATACGTTACAACTTGCAAATGGTCTGCTTTTTGAACGAATGAGTTTCAACATTCTTTCTTTTTCTTTTTCTGACACATGTAGAAGTACCCTTTCTTTCTCTTTCATTCTTATCCCATATATAAAATATCTATAACAATTATTTATGTACGGATGGAATGAGACACGGATCATGATGGTGAAAGAACGGGCATAATCCATCCTGTTCATTTCACACCCACTCAAGTGTCTTCCAAACCAGTTAGTAGAAAAAAATAATAATTTCATTTTTTGGCCTTTGAGCTCTGTAATTTATTTTATTTTAGTTCTTGTATTTTAAAATATAACAAATTATATTTTAAATTATTTAATGTGTTTTATTTTTGTCTTTTTGTTACTATATCTATTAAATATTAATAGAGTTGAGTCAATAATTTTATTTTTGGCCCTTAAACAATACAACTTATCCCATTTTGATCCTTAAACTTTAAACTAAAACAAATCAAACCTCTTAATCATGAACTTGTCTCATTTTGTCCATCTCATCACTAAATCTATTAAATAATAATGGATAAAAAAATGATTATTTTGATGTTTCGACTCTATATATGTTTTCATTATATATTTTGAAGTCAAAATATCTAACTTATGTTTATCTCTTATAAAAATTTAATTTTTTTCTTCTTTTATTAATTATTTTGTTGATAGATGTTTTACTTTTTTTTTTTTTTTTTTTGCTTAAGAGGTTTTATCAAACTTTCTCTATTATACGATTTCAAATGAATTAAAAATTATGAACAAATAACAAAAAAATATTGGGATATATGGGTGCCCAACTAAAACGACGCATAAATACTACAATATAATATACTTGTCTTTTTTATGACCAAATTTTGAGGTTAAAAATTACGTAAATGACATAATGGTGAATACTTCACTTAATTAGACTCAATAATCACAGAAGAAAATTTCAAAATTCGTCTTAATTTTAAGTCAGCAAAAATGTACATTTGTTTATAAAATTATTTATTTGTAGAATTGATATGCGTGAAAGTCGATTAGAAAATATTTAATCTCGACCATTAATTTATAATTAATCGATCAGATGCATATATATATATATATGTGGTTATATTCGTCAATATGTAACAGATTTAGCGATTAAATAGCTAAAATAGGACAAATTTCATACTTCAATAGTATGATTTTGTTATAGTTCAAAGTTTACGATGGTCAAAATGAGACAAGTTACATAATTTATGGGACAAAAATAAAATTATTGACTCAATTCTGTTTATATTTAACAAATTTGGTAACTGAATGGCTAAAATAGAATAAGTTAGGTAGCTTAAAGGTGTGCTTTGTTACATTTTAAAGTTTAAGGGCCAAAATAGAACAAATTGTATATTTCAGAGGCTAAAAGTAAAAATTAAACTAAAACACAAACAAACAATATTTCTTCATCTTCTAATTTTTTTTAAAAAAAAAAGTTTGAAAATAATGTAAAATTGTAAATTACAACCTTGCAGTAGCTTCACACGTACTAAAATGTTTTCCACTTTTAAATTAGAAAAAAAAAAGGGAGTTGAAGAATGCGTAAACTTGTGTAGCTCCACTGGAACCCAACATGGCACACAAAGGGTGGTCAGCTGGGCTCCTTCAATTTGCTACAGAGAAATTCTGTGCACGACCACCCATCGGCCGAAGACAATTGGATCAACTCATGCCCATAATAAAAATGAGAAAAACAGAGGCACGTAATGGAAAAAAGCAAAATTACACACCACATCTACCATATTGACACCATGTGATATCATGACACGAAATGTCAATTGACCCTCAAAGGATTTTCATACACAATGCCATAGTGAAGCTAAAAAGGTTACAAAAATAATGTGTTAAGAGTGCCAATGAACCACTTGGATTTCCCTCATGAATGACAAATCTTGTAAGAGAAGTGCCAAGAAGACTTTGGGCAAATTACAAGAAACATAATTCAACCAGGGAAAATTTGAGAGATCCACTGCACAAAAGTATAAAAAAGTTTAAATGGTCATTTCAGATATATCTAACATCTAGTATTAACTTGTGCCCTCTTTTTATCTTTTACTAACTAATTGAAAATCTGCAAAATATTAATACAACTACAAACCCCACAACAGCTTATGACTTTTGCAAAGAGTACAGACGACGATCTTGATCTCATTCCTAGCCCTCCAAAATTGAAAACACTACGAGTGTATGAGCTTTTGCTTTACTTACATTAAAAACGGTTGGGAATAGGAAAAGGAGGGGAACTATGTACATGGAAGAGAATTGTTTTGAGAATGGCAAGATTATGTCATCTTGCTCCAATCGTATACATATTCATGTATATATAACACGACACTTGAAAATACTAACTCCAGTTCATGTCAAAAAGCTGGACTTATATATTATATCACTTGTGCCATCCATTTCTGACTTTCTACTAAAGAGTCGAATTTGTATTCCAAAAGAGGCTCACATCCAAACTTGGTTAGTTCACAATCCAAACTTAGAATAGCTCAGTAGCAGTTCCTAATCTTTTGGCACCATAAACCCTGAAAGAAACGGCGAATCAAACCCCATAAATCTTCTGAACAAAAAATTTAAGCTCCGTGTGAACAGATAATAATATAAAAGATAAAGACAAATTAAAACATATTTGAAGACCATGGCTACCCATGATTTGAGGGGCAAGGAATTGCATACAAAAACGCTTGAGAATATACCTTGATTATACCTAATATCTTGAGAGCAGGAGCTAACAATTCTCAGGAATAGACGATAAAGGAAGCGTCTGAGGCTTCTCTTTAACATCCAGCACCTTGGCACTTGTTTGATTTCCTTCCCCATGTGAATTTAGGGTCCCTGGGCTCATCTTCTGGACCTCTTCTCTGGTGTAGATGAAAATCTTTCGAACCATGCGACAAAATTCCCTGAATAGATAACAATATAACAACACCTCATACCAAAGAACCTAGGAAATTGTTGTGGAAATAAGAACAGACAAATAAAGCATTTTCAGATCAAAGTATCATGAACACTTACTGCCAGGGATCATCTCCGACGAGCATCATATCACCCTCATCATCAGTGTACACGATTAACCAATTCTTCTTGGGAGCCATTAGTTCACCACCAAATTCAAAGAGTTGGTCCAACTCAGCCACCAGTTCATCATAGTTATTGAACTTTGTAAGATCTACAGATCTACCTAGTGCAATCCCCTGCTTGTGAACCTGGAATCAACAGCAACTCATTAAGCAAGTTCTTTCCCCTGTTGAAATCTGGAGTCTATGAAAATACAATGTTGCAAGAATATACCTTAGTACAACTCCTAGTTGAACCGCTCTGCCCTTTTCCTTGACCCTCCCTCAGATGTTGCTGACTAGTTAGTAGGGGTTTCTCCTGGTCATTTACAGCCACTGGGTTATCTGCTGATTTTGAGCCTCCTGCCTGTTCTGACTTTTGAGTGAACTCAAATTTCTGACTCTGAGCTTGGCTTGACATGAGATTCGTCTGCCCAGCTGACTTGTCCACTTCGCTATTATGCGATACTGCTGGCTCTGATCTGACAAGAGAATAACCAAAGAGCTTGCAGTTTCCTTCTTTGGGTTTTACAGTATCACATTTTTGTCCCAATACAGGTTTTGACATCAACTCTCTTGAATGGGCAGGGTTCTCCAAATGAGGAGAGGATGGTGGAAACATAAACCAGTTTCCGGGGTGCTCAACCCTATGGCCATGCAGAATAGGAAAGTCATCATAGCCAACATATCTGTTCTGTGCTTGGTATGATATGGTGCCAGTTTGAACAGAACCCTTCAAATTAGTGTCCAAGGTAAGTGATAGTGGCGAAGGCATCAATGACCGGGGGCTACTATACAAGGTGAACCTGCCATCCTGGTCCAGTGAAGGTTTTCTCATTGAATTAAAAGGTACGATGGACTCATCAGGGAAGGGCGGGCCAATACCACGGGAGGAATCAGTAGTAGCCCCAAAAACTGACAGTAAATCTGTGTAAGTCGGTTCATGCCTCCCAGGGGAAACCCAGTTCTCAGACCCATATCTTCTTGAAGCAGCAGCAACCGCATCAACATTATCATCATCAAGAGAAGGGGGCCACATAACAGACTTTTCAGCAGTATCGGACTCATTGCTCTCTGCAAAATTTCCTCTCAAGGTCGAGTATTCTTGACCTTGCAAGACCCTTGAAAAACCACTTGGCAGCAAAGGGTCTACAGTTACTTTTGATGAACCTAATCAAATTATAAGAATTATGTAACTCAGCAGCCAGCGTAACATGTACATAGTGACAAATCATTAAATAGAGATATGTACAAGATCTACTTCATAATTCCTTATCATAATGTCATTCTGGATGTACCTTCTCTAGTCAGAACAGATGAGTCCGGAGATGAGGGCACAATGTTTGACCGAGGCCTCTTTGATCTAGGCACAGGAAGAGAATTTAGTGCAGGAGCAAGAGCAGGTTCTATTTTCCAGGGCGAAACTCTCTCTGGACGTGGTATTGTAGAAGTTTCATCCCATCTCACCTAAAAAGAAAAGCATAACAGCTTTAGCATGCCACATAGAATATATATTTATAAAGTGCGTAACATGTAAAAACCTCATTTTAATATCAGACTTCAATTATACCTTCAGGCATCTCCATTTGGAATCTTTCCATCTTTTGGGGTCAGCATCCTCAATACCAATTATGGTGCCAGTAAACCTACAATATGAAAAAAACGGGCGTTACAAAACTACATTGAATCCTTATATGACAAGATGCTAGCAGTAAGCCAATGATCCCTTCAAAACCAAAGGTGCTCAGAGGAGGATGATTTAAGAAAAAAATATTCAAGAAAACCAACAAAAAAAAAAAATAAAAGATTTGCCTGGAACATCGTAATACATAGTAGTGTTATACCATAATTATGATAGAATACATCTGGTTATGATATGACACCAATTCTATTGAGTACAATACATGTATGACGTCATGTCAATTGAAGCCTACAAGGTGGAATGAATTCACATTTTGGGAGTTGCCACAGAATGAAGAGATTGTGTAGAACATAATCAAAGGAACATACCTCTGCTCTGGCGCTTCTTCCCCTTCAAATCTCATTTTGAACCTCATTCCAATAGAATAGTTATTCTTAACAGACTCCATGTACTGATCAAATGGAACAATAAACTCGGCAGGGCTCGTCCTGTTAAGATACACACAAGTTAATATACGTCAAAAACAATAAACAGTTCAAAATCACCTTTTTTTAAAGACCAGTTCTTTGTTTTTAACACTGAAGTTTAAACACTTGACTTTCCTTGGCCATTCAACAATCAGCTATGGCCAAAAATTGACAATTCAGAGAGGAATGAGTGACATAATGCACTCAGAACAATGAGCTTACCAACACGGATATACAACCAATGCCGGGTGTAATAATTTCAAGAATCAAAGATTGAAAATCATATCCTACATTCAGTCTGAGAAACATGTGAACAAGTCTGCAAGACTTAAATTAGAGCATTGCTATGTACCACGAGCGGCAAAGATAGACCATAGCTAGTGTTTTACCAACAACACTCACACATCAGTTCTGGATGTACAGATTACGTAGAAGCTAACAGTGTTTTACACAGCATTTTTTAATTGGTAGAAAAATCAGAAATCAGTAATGATAATTGGCGACACTTTAGTATATTCATATCGAGAGACAACAAAACTCTCATCCCATTGTCTAAAATGTAAAGCATAGATGAATAAGGTAAAAAGAATACCTTGGCTTGTAGTACACTGTGAACATGGTTCCTGTTGAGACAGCATGCCAGGCAGTTGCAAGAACGCCAAGATGCATGCTATGACTTGATATGACAGATGATGGAACATTATCTTGCTTTCTCATCGCTCGTCTAACACCAACCCGAAGTTCCCCATTCTCACCCCTAAAGAGTCACATGATTGCCACTATCTCAGACGATAAAACAAGCCATCGGAATGTCTGGACTTCAAAAAAATGAATTTAACTAACCTAAGAAATATGAAGGCATCCCCGGCAACGAGCCTCTTGGAACTCACAAAAACACTCCAACCACTTTGCAGCAAGTGCCTCCGAGGTTGACCTGGCAATCTCACTACATGTTATTCAACAATCGAGATAAACCTACTTAAATAGATTCTCTACAAGTCAATGATAAGGGAAAAGGGAAAAGAGAAAAGAAGCAAGTCGGATAAATGTGCCCAATACATTCACTACCCCCCTAATTACAAAAATTCATCAAATCTTCCTTCTGGATCACTAGTATAAAAAGAAAAAGAGATGCTAATATCAATATGCGTTACAATAATTAACAGAAAGTCAATATCAGAAGCCAACACGTTACCTCGGAATATGTGCCGGAAACGCCATTCATTTCCGTGCAAATCCTTGGCAATAAGATCCTGAGTTGGTGGCTGCCGAGACATGTCCTGCCAAGAAAAAGAGGAGAAAGTTGGGGACAAACATAAAACTGGAAAATTAGACTACAAGCTCAAAGAAACCAACCAGTTGGGGAAGGCACTCATCTGCGTGCCGCCTTAGCACTGAAAATCCACCATGAGTGCTCGTATCAGAAGCAGTAAGTGTCTTACAAAATGAATGAACTTGAAATCGAGGAGGCGGGGGTGGAGGAGATACTTTCTCCACAGCATTCTCATCTTGCTGGCATCCCAACAAAAAAAAAAAAAAGCTAACTGTTTAAGTTTCAACCCCAAATAAATGATTCTTAATCCTACAATCCACAACCATCAAAAGGCAACTTACGTGTGGTTCAGGTAACAAAGTGATTTGTGCAAAAACCTCGTCCGTATCGGGCTCAGCCTTAAGAAGCACGCCCAAAACAATCATTAATTTAGCAAATAAAGCAAACATCTACAGTCAACTCCAGAAGAAAAAAACCCAGAAACAAAAACTACTAATCCTCGTATACAATTACACAATCATTACCTTCAACCATAAAAGAAACTAATTACAAAAATTAAAAAGCACTAAATCTAATCCTTGCATAAAATTACATAATCATTACCTTCAACTCTACATTCATCACCCGGCAAAGGATCTTAGACGGAAGATTATACAGTGGCATCTGTTGGTCTGCCACCTGATTAGTCGATGCCTCCACCTAAATCACAGCCCAAAAAAAACAAATTAAGAAGTTAAAACCCTAACAAGAATTACAGAAACATTCTAAACTAAGTCAACTTCGTTCAAAAAATTTTAATTTCCCTCAAAAATTAAGTAATTCCTACTACCATAAGAATTAGTCCTCAGCCTAAAAAAGAAAAAGAAAAAAAAATTAAACCCTAAAAAAATGCAGAAACCTTCCAAAAACAAATTAAATTCTCTCGAAAATAATTAATTTCTACTAACGAATAATGATTAGTCTTAACCTCAAAAATCAACTTAGATTAATAAGGAAGACGCCATTAATCGACTCGAAAAGCAAACAAAAAAAAAAAAGAAATTAACTGATTAAACTAAGCTATGGGGAAAAGATTTCATTTCACCTGCTCGATGTGCCCCTGAGGGAAGTAGAAAACGCACTCGTTTTCACGAGGCACGGTCACCAGAGGCCCAGCGCAGGCGTGCCAAAGCTCCTTGTAGAGCGCAACATCATCAGCATCTACAAACACACAGAAACAAATCAGAGCCCAGAACAAGTCGAAATTGCTCCATAACCGGAAATCCTCGCCGGAAAGGAGATCGAAAACACCGCCGGAATCTTTTTCCGGCGCCGCAGAAACCGAGAGAAAAGAGTCGAACGACAGACCTTTCGCGGGCTTTCTACCGTCGTTTTGGTGGGCGAAACCGGAGGAGGGGAAGCTCTCTCTCTCCTCTCCCCTGGGGTTTCCTGAATTCCCCTTCACCGAAACCTCCAATGACGACACCATCGCCATTTCAGCACAGATCTCTCATAGGAAGCCCTCCCTCTGCCAATTCCAAGCTTGAAACCGCCAAAATCCACCACAGAAATCCACACTCTCTCTTATTTCTCTCTCAAGCCTCAATCGAAACCCTGATTTCCTGAAATACCAGAGAAACTTGACCGATTCAGAACATTTCTATCTCTTTTCAGCTGAGCCACCGCATGAACCAGCGAACCAGAACGAAGAAGACGAAGAAGAAGAAGAAGAAGTGCAGCGACCAGCGCTAGCTCTGCGCGTGTCTTTCTCTCTCTAGTTTCTCTCTCTTGTTGCTCTGTGTGTGTCTTTCTGTGCGTGTCTGAAGCGAGACTTAACCGGAGTGGTCAAAACAGCGTTGCAATAATTTCAACCGCGGTCAATGTCTAACCCATTCACTAACCGGCGGTCACCGGTGGACTTTTAGAATCTTTGCGCTAGGACCACAAATGTGGACACATTAATGCCTATACTGTGCTAAATTTAAGAGTCGTTTTAAAAATACACGCGAGAACTTAAATACAATAACGTTCAAAGTTTTTATTTTAGTTTTCATTTTTTTTATAACCGTTAAAATTTATTTTTTTAAAATGTTTTTAAAACAAACTTTAATGTCTAATTTCAACATAAAGGTAGAAAAATTGTCCTCTAATATAATGTAATTTTTAGTATTAAATTTGAAAATATTTTAAGTTTTCACATTTAGTTATCATTATTTGTTTTATTTATCTTTTTATTTAGTCATTACAATATTAAACTTTTTTATTATATTAATATTAAAAATTAACTTTATAATATATAAAGTTTAATGATTATGAAAAATATATATAACAAATTGAAGTCAAAATCAGGTTTTAATAACTTGTCTTGATTCCAACTAAAATAAAATTAGTTAGAGCTGGCTTGCTATAATATTTACTTTTATAAAATTTAAATTGTTAAAGTATTTTTTAATTGAAATTATTAGTTTTAGTTATGTTCTAGACAAGTTATAAGTAAATTAAAAAGAAAATTAAATTTTTGAATTGTAAAAATATAAAAAGGGTGTTTTCAATATTTAAAAAATATAAAATGAAATAAAAATTTCACATTCAATTGATGAAGTATATTCTTACAATTTCAATTATATAAATACATTAACAAATAAAAAATTATTGTTATCGCCACTCTCTTTGGAGCCGGGAACCGGCTATAACCGGTGAGGTGGCTCATGAAGCCCCAGAAAAGCGACACGATCTGTGGGAGGACTGTGTTGTTTGATTATATTAATATAATATTATTATATGAACAATTACGATATTAATAAAGAGAGGCCTCGGGACAGGGAGGAGGGTACAAACGCCGTCAAGAGTCTGTAAAGGAAGTGCTGACGTGGAGGGTGTTTATTGGGGAGAAGGTCACGGCCGTTAGTTACGGTGGGTCTTTGTTTTTATTGGGAAATGGGTTTGTCTTTGTCGCGCTATTAACGAGCAGGGGGAAGGGAGGGTGGAAAAAAGGCCCCAAAGGAAGGGAATGCGTCCTTAACGCACCTCTTTTTTTGAGCCGGCTTACGATAACCAGGATTTTGCATGTGTTTTTCTACTCTATTTATAATTTATTTTTAAAAAAGCATAAGTAAAGGGATTTAAAATATGTTGTCTTATTTTTTTTTTGGTCTACTTGATTATTTTTTATTTAAATTTGGAAACCTTATAATTTATTTTAATATTTTGGGTATTTTATTTTTATTCATTTGATCAAATTCTTGAATTTAAATGACATGTAACATAAACAGTGAAGGAATAACCAGAAGACAGATTAAAATTGAAAATAAAATATCTTATGTATTGTGATTCAAAAATTAAATCTTTATCAAACTACATTTTTGCTTTCATAAAAACGTTTTTTGTCTAATATAGTGTTTGGTAAAATTGGTTAAAACCATTCAAATTAACTTTTTGGTCAGAGAATAGTGTAAAACTCTCACATGTTATAGTAAAAAAAAATAAACAGTCACTGCAACGTTTTGAACCAATAAGTTGATGTTAACCAACTTTACCAAATACCCTTTAAAGTGTAATTATTGTCATTTAGCTATGAAACACCACCGAATATTTTATTAAATTTAATGAATGATTTACTAGAACTCAAAATTTTGAAAGCAACCCACTAAATAAAAAAAAAAACTGTGGTAAAAAGAATACCAAATACAAAAAAAGTTATTATTTAAGGCATAGACTATGTCATTGTCATTTTTCTATATCAGGTTTATATTTCAATATTTTTGGTAGAATCAAGTTTATATTTCATTTAAGAATTTCTAATAATACCTGAAAATAAGTGCATAGAAACTTTCTTACATGGGAATATACATAAATATCACATTAACCGTCCTTTGAGAATTTTTCTTTATTTTGCACGTTATGTTCTTTTGGAAAAAACTATTTTTTAGGAAAAAAAAAAAAGGGAGTCCCCTTTTGATAGTGTTTTCATTTTGGTTGTTTATTTTTGAAAAAATCTAAAAATAAAAATGTTTCGAGAAATCTGCTAAAACTGTTTTTGAAATTGCATTTGGTTGTATATGGTGGTATGTTTTTTGATATAAAGATTTTTTAATCAAATATTTATTAAGACAAATAAAACCCATTAAAAAACTATTTTTATTTTTTTTTTCTCAAAAAAATATTTTTTAAAACCATCGATTACACGAAGAGGAAGAGGTCTACCTCTGCTCCAATGAGGCCAAGGCGCCACGACGGTCGAGACCGACGGCCCATGCGACAATGAGCCCTAGACGGCCCAGCTCCACCTCGACGAGCCCAACCTTTACCCTTGACGGTACACTAGCCGATCTCGACTGCCCTAGCCCATCGCGCCACCATCGAAGGCCACCAACCCCTTCACGATTCAGATCACACCTCCATCTTGACCTGACGATTGGCGTGGAACTTCGATAGCTAGGTCGTTAGGGGTGGATCGTGATTGTTACGCTGGGTTTCTGGGCTGGAGATTGACAAACATGGGACGTACTCCAACATGGCAAACAAATTGCAATTGCCGCCATACCTCGGTGGCTTCGAGAACTGACAATGATCGATGATGGTTGGGCGACGATTTGCTATTGTGGGCTACTTTGACAATGACGTCCAGTATGCTTCGACTACAGGTGTGGGACTTCCACGGCTGGGCGACGACGGAATCTGGTAAGCAATGATTTCGAAGATGGGGTCTACTTCAACAGATAGGGCCTTGGTAGAGAGTCTGAGGGAGATGGGTACTTTGGAGGAAAAAAAAAAAACAAATTTTTTTTTTGTTTTCAAAAATCTCAACTTTTTCACATACTCTAAAAAATGTTTTTATTTTCACTTTTACCTACTTTATTGAACAAACAAGTTTTCAAGATAGTTTTTACTTTTTGTGTTTTTGAAAATGCTAAAAAAGTTTTAAAAATGGAACCAAACAGAGAGCTGTGATAGAGAATTGCTAATGGAGTTTCGCGTGGAGGTGAATAACTTTTTTTGTCATTTAATTCGTACTGGACAGAAATAGACCTATTTAAAACCATGTAATTTTTTTAAACACATAGATATAGTAGCAATTCAAATCACAACATCATTCTCTATATATACATTTTGTTAGAATTTGGTTTTATTTTCCAAAATATAAAGTTTGAATTTAATTTATGATGATTCCAACTTGCTTTTTGTTTATAATTTTTTTAATTTTTGTCAACGACAATCACTATGATGATTAGAGCAGGTACAGAAAAGGGGCGTCAACATAGGATTCACCAATTCCACATTTGCGTCTCCTTAGTGAGTAAGGGAAAGCATTCTCCACCCCTCTGGGCATCCGCTTTTCAGGGAGTCATTTTTATTTTTTTTATTATAAAAAAAAAAAAAAGAAACCAACCCTGCTTTCATATCACCCTTAAAGAATTCCACTTAATTTTATAAAATTCACAGTACACAGAATTATCATAATTCATAAATCATAAATCATGGATATTATAATGTGTGAACAGAAAAGGCGTAGATCTCCCATCATAAATTCGTTTCTAAATTTTGTCATTAACTTTTCAGTAGAGCTAAACGATTTCCACATCCCTTAAAAAAAAAAAAGGATTCATCACTTGTCACGAATTTTTTTCAGGAAAGTCAACAAAGGTGATTGTATTTAGTGTTAAGTAGCCTAATTTGGAAAGCAATATACTTTTTTTTCCTCTTTTTTTTTTTTTTTTTCCTTTTTGTCTCTATTGAGAAACCATTGAAGTAGAAGCTGAAATATTGGAAGTATATGTTCAATGATTTGAAAAGTGCTAAGAATATTTTTATTAAAATTTGTAATGCTTCAAGCATCCAAAAGAGTTACTTGGCCTGCTCGGCACAACTTCTGCTTATGTTTTTAGTCAGTAAAGAAAAAGGAGCAAAAGTTGCAGTTTTTCGATAAGTGTTTGAAACTATATTTCTAAAGAGTTTTAATGAATCAAAATGATTTAAATTTTTTAAAAATGTTACAAAAATGTTATATTTAATTTTACGATGTATTGTTAATATTATGATAAAAGTTTTAAGTTTATTTTAAAAGTGTTTTTTTGACAAGTTATATTTCATGTGTTTATAAGAAGCATTTTTGGGAGATCATCCAAATAGTTCTAGCAGTGCTTTCAATATATTATTTTCTTAAAGAAAATGATTTCAATTTTCTTACAAAGTTACAAAAATGCTATATTTAATCTTACAATATATTATTAATATTATTATATAAGTTTTAAGTCTATTTCAGAAATACTTTTTTGACAAGTTATATTTTGTAGTTTTTATAAAAAGCACTTTTGAGAGATCATTCAAATAATTCCAAAAGCAGTTTTTGGACTCAAGAAACAAAAAACAACGGGTAAGAAGCTCTCCCAAACAAATCCGTAATACAATCATTAGAAGCGGGTGTTGAATTATTTAAAATAAAACATGGCAAGGCACTGGTGATTTCAATTCATAGTGGAAAAGCCTCGCTCAAATTTATTTTAATTATTAAAGTGCTTTATTCATCCTAACATTCAAGATTGTGAATCGAATTCTAAAAATGATCCAACATAGTCAATTCCAACTCATAAATTTCATTGTTCTTTAATCTAAACAAGTGTGACAAAGTTGACCAATTATGTTGAGTTTTTTAGCTCCAAACTGCATTCTAATCAAAGTCTTTGAATTTTGGTCTCTTTTTCTCTTTTTCCGCCTTACAAGCTTTTATTTCTTCCCAACGCTTCTCAAACATTCAAGATATAAGTGGTGGATGAGGGATGCGGGAACACATGGGACTGAAGGTCGGAGCAAAGCATAAGAGAGTAGAAGACACTAAAGTGGGTGGGACCCACGTGTTGTCCAATAGCAAACAAAAAATTGACTATAAAGAAACAGTGGAAGAGGAATCTTATGTGAAATGGGAAGGGGGAAAAAAATAAACGTTGTAGGGTATCCACTAGGACTGTATAAAAAAATCGAAAAACCAAAATCGATCAAAACAGCTCGAAAAACTGCATGACAAAAGACCAAAAAAATCTATTTTATGGAAACCGAACCGGTTCGGTTCAGTTTCGGTTTGAATATTTCAGTTCGGTTAGAAACCGAACCGAACCGAATGTTATGACATAAGATTTTTAATGCTTTTAACATAAGTGGTATGACAAATTGTAAATGTCAATCGTCATTATAGTATTTTTTTTGTTAGCACCATTTCAAAAAGAACCTAAATAATACACAATATATTGTACTATTTTAGCAATTCTTTAACAAAAAAATAAAATAAAATGTGATAAACTGATAGTACGCTTCTTGTATACCATTAGATTACCATCTGCTGAAAACCGAACCGACCATGAACGGTCAGTTAACCGACCGAATACTCTTTGTATGCGGTGCGGTTTCGGTTTTGTAATTCTAAAAACCGAAAATTGCGGTTTGGTAACCGAACGACCAAAACTGACGAAATCGAACCGAAGAACACCCTTGGTATCCACACAGTTATAGAGATATTGTAATCTTATAAAAATTTGATAAATTCAATATAGTATGTAGTATATTTTTTAGACTGTCTTCTACTATTTTATTAGTAACGGTGTTATAACCCTATGAAGTTAAACATAATTGCTCTAAGTATATTTTACTGGTAAGATACTTTTTTCATGATTAATATGCAGTTGTCTGAGTAGTTAATTTCATGCAAATTTTAAAGTTTAGAATTATCACACATCACTTTAATCTTTGCTTTGTAATATTGAAAAGCCTAAATCTTTGTTTCACGATTTAGAGTGATTATCTTATCTAATTCAGTGATTTCATAGCCAAGACTCATTTTTAACCAATTAAAAAATACATGGATTTTACTTTGAATTTTGACTCTACATTTCAATATAAAGCAGCTTGGTGGGGAAGGTTCGTGGCTCGGTGGAAGAGGCCTCCTAGCAGTTTGGACGGCACTTTCTAGTGGTGGTTGGTGGCAGATTGGGGGCGCGTCGGTTAGTTTTTGTGGAGAAACGCCTCTTTGCTTCACCGATTGAAGGCTTTGGTCGGATTGGCACCAACATTTCTTTGTCTTCAGTGGGGAGATGGCACCACGGTGGCACAACTTTATTTGGTCACAAGTCCAACAGGTTCTCGAAATCCTTATACTTCCTTGATGGTTGCCGGCTCGTCAGTAAATCTTCGTCATTGTATGTTAAGCCTTATCTTTTTGTTTAATGGGTTGTGTTTGTCAAATAAGATCGGTGAGATTTTTGTCATTTAGAAATAGTTTTCAGTGTTTGGTTTGTCTTTGTAATAATATAGGTGGTTTCTCACATCTTATTATGGCCATTTTGGCAAGTCTACGAGTTGTCCTCAGCAGTGTTGTGATAAGTCTTAGTGCTATTAGTTTTACGATCTTGTTCAATCAGAGTTATTCACCTTCTATGGTGATATCTTTGAAAGAACCATGTTTTTTCTCAATTTGTTGTATGACTATTTGGTATCCTCATATTGGTACCTAATACATGTGTTATGCTTTGAGTGTTTTCAATCAAACAAACAGATGGTCCTAGTCTATATTTGGGGTTGGTCCGCTATATGTGATTTGTGATCTTCTACGTCTAAATAACACATGCATTTTAATAATTTAGAATGCAATTTTTATTTTCAAAAAAAAAAAAAAAACTCTCACTTATTTTTGTTGGCTCAATACAAAAATTGGTGGGTTAGGTCACTTCTCACTAGTGACACTAGTTTCGAGAAGAAGCATTTGGGTCTACTATGCTTTTTCACAAGATGAAGATTGACATAATAAAATAAGTTCTTTTTGTGTCATGATGTTATCACTTTATTACTCATAAAATTATAGACCTTTAATCTAATATGTAGTATATTTTTTAGACTGTATCTCATTGTTTTGCTAATAACAACGTTATAATTATACGGGATTATTTATAGAATAAATATAAAACTCTTAAAATTTCCTATTTTTTAGTAAATTGAAACAAAAGGAATATTCCACTAATAATTATTGGCAACCTTATGGAAATAATATTTATTATTTTTCTAAACACAACAGAATCACAGCGACATAAATTTAGCGAAACTCAAATAAAATTTGAAAATCCAAAATCAGTAATACCTATAAAGTTTTTTTTTTTTTTTTTTTTTTTTTTTGTAGGGGGGTTTCTCTACAAATAAATGACCTAAACATGTAAGCAACGAGCTCAAAGGACTGAAAAAGGACACAAAATATAAACTACCAAAAAAAAAACACAAATATAGAAGCTAGTTATATAATGCGGCTTTTGATTAAAAGTCCCATATTTGACACATTCATTTCAATTATAGAATTAAAATAAAATGTGTGAAAATAAACATGCTCTTCTCTTTCTCTCTCTCTCTCTCTCTCGCTCTCGCGCATGCTAGGCCCTAGGAGAAACCTATTGGTAGAGATTCGTACTAAATTTTCAATAAATATGCCTTTAAAACTCCTTGAATCCCATGCTTGTATTCCACCAAAGATGCTTTGTGACAAAAAGATAATACGGTTTTTTGTTTATCTTTGGATTTTGTTATAAAAAGAAGTCAATAATTTTTATGCACAAGAAAAAGTCAACAGAAGTAATTGTAGCAATTGTTTATAGTTCTTCTTTCTCTACAGAAGTAAATGTAACAATAAATTGTCTTTCTTCCTTTTTTTTTTTGAGAATGCAATAGCTCAAAAAACTCAATGGTAGAAATTACGAGGCAAATTTGGTGTGTCTACATATTTCATTGTATCTTATGATCGGCATATATGTCTAGCTGGTAGGAGTTGCTTCATAAAGTAATAATTTAATTAAAGGATTTTTCCATCCAAAAAAAGTTAATTACAGGATTCTATTAAAAATATCCAATCATAGGACCAACTACAAAAAACATACTTTGTATTCACTTTTTTGAAATTCTCCTTTTTTTTAAAATTGCAATCTAATTATATGCACATTTGATATTGTCAGAAAAGACCAATTCTCCACCAAAAAAAAAAAATCATGCAGGGAAAATATTTTCCCGACTAAACCTTTTTCAAAGAAGACAATAGTCAAAAAAAGTTCAAAATTCTAGTAGTAAAATGAAGCCTTTTTTTTTTTACAAAAAAAAAAAATGGAGAATCACAAAATACATTCATGGAATTATTGCTCAATAAACTAGCCAAGTTGATTAATAAACTAGAGAATATTGCTTTCTTAAGGGGAGAGAAATGTTTTGCTTTTTACTTCCATAATAGTAACACAACCATGTATTATGACCTGTTAAAAGACATATACCTAAAATTTATTGTTCCATCAAAAAAATAATTCTTAAAACTTTTAAAAATATTTTTACATATTTTTTAAGATAAAAAGTTTAAAAATATTTTCAATACAATTTTCTTAAAATTTTTATTTTTTAAAATATAAATATTTTTATTTATTTTAAAAATAAAATCAAACGGCGTTTTTATTTTTTATTTTTTACCGCACACGTTTTGAAACGGAATAATCGAGCAAAGGGAATAAAACAAATGAATAAAAGACCTTTCTTTGACTAATGCGTACGTGGAGGAATTAATTAACAGGTGGATTACGTGGAATGATGGAAAAGAAAGCATTAGTTAATTTGAAAAATAATTAAATTCTAGCAAAAAAAGGTTCAATAATAAAGGAAAAAAATAAAAAAAAAATGGAAGCGTCGGTAGAAAAGGAAACGCAGGATCCAAGTGTCCCCAACCAAGCAAGCCGCCCTCTCTTTCTCCATCTCTAATTGTCTTTCCCTAATCTCTCACTTTTAAAAAATTTAAATAAAGTTTCTACGCAATTGGGACCCACAATGTGTCCCCTAATAAGATTGCAGACAACCAAAGGAGTGGGGCCCACTCTGCTCTGCGGTTCTGCTTCCGTTCCCCTCAGCAGTCGGCCCAATCACCAAATTCACTCGTTACTATTTTATTGTCCCCTATTATTTTTTCTTTCCTTCGTACGGAAGTTTATACTTACATCACTCGTTTAAAAAAATAGTTTTCTCCGTCCGTTGTAACTATAAATAATAAAAAATATTTATATATAAAAATAAAAAACTATTATATAAAATTCTCATGAATTATAATTATCAAATCAAGTTATTGGTTCTAATCTCTTTTTTAAACCTCCGAAAAAATTAAAAAAGAAAAAGAAAATTCCACACCATCATATTCAAAAAATTACCTTAGACAAGATGTTTAGAGCTTTCGTTAGAGCAAGATTTAGCAGCATTGTAATTAAATTTTACTCGCTTGATTTATAAATTTTTATTTTAAAAATTGTCACGTAGATATATAAATGCTTCAACTCATAAATTCAATCGTCGAAAAATTTGATACGCAGAATAACACGTCCTGATATAAAATTTTTCAAAAAGAGCAGCGAAATTTTGTTTACCTTCTCTGAACAAAATAAAAATTTAAAAACAACACAATTAACATTTAGGAATATTTTCGGAGTAATTTAAACTGAAAAGTTGAGAAATGAACTAAGATTGTATAATACAAGAGTATTTTCTTTTTTTAAAAAAAAAAATTTAAGGAGAAAATTTTTTGCCTTATCTATTCCTGAATTTTAAACTAAGAAAAATCTTTTTCATCCTATAGATTGTAACCTTATTATTTATGAAATTATAGGCCTTAATTTATTATATAATGTAATTTAATACATATTATACTTTTTAAACCAAATTTTACTATTTTATTAATAACGGTTATAAACCATAAAGTTAAATGATTCATTAATATTATATAATGAGTATTTTATTTTATTTTTGTTTTAAGAGAACTTTTACTTTTTTTGAATTCTTTTTGAGTATGTTTAATAGGATGTTTAGTATGATAATTAGAACTAATAATAAAAACTATAAAAACCGTTTTATATAAAAGTTTTATTTATAGTAATTTTTTTATTGTAATCTATGAAATTTTATATTATTTTTAATAAAAAATTGATTACAACTGGACTTTGTCAAGTAAACTATAATTCTATTCTCACCCATGGTTGCACTGTCATCTTGTCTTTGCGGACTTGAAACGGAAATTTAAACGATAATTCTATTCTCACCCATGGTTGCACTGTCATCTTGTCTATGCGGACTTGAAATGGAAATTGAATTGTGCTAACAAGGAAGAGGAGAGAGAGAGACTTTATGCGAGAGAGACCGTAAGAGAGAGAAAAGGACAGAGAGTGACCCATTGGACACGTGGCACGAGAGTTGGGATTAGTTGTGGGGAGGAGATAAGGCTTGCATCCAAACAGGGGCCGAAAAATGGGTTCTGCGTTGGCACGCTTGGAAATCCAAGTCCAAAGTACTTAGGAGCCGTTTTTGCAAAGAGGACCAAAAGCTCACGCCACTTTCAGCATCATCATTTTTTTTTTAATTTTTTTTGTGAGAATCAGAAAAAATAACCCATTGTAATCACATCTAACAATACGCCTTATTGCCGATAATACGTTTGGACTTTTTATATTTAAAGAATTACAAGTAATGTGTAACTACCCAAAAGCTCTAATCTCTGTTGGGTTTCTATTAAAATTAAAAAAAAAATCAAACTAATAAATAAAAAGCACCTATAATGCAGCCTTAAAAATTTTTTTTTGAAGGCCCTTAAAATTGGGGACCTTAGGCACTCGTCTAACCTATCTTAAGGTTAAGCCAGAATTGTTTATTGGTACATGCTTTCGTTAGAGAAAACCCTTTTTAAATGTCTCAAACCTTTGCTATTAGTAATAATTCATTACGTACATGGTTGGGAAGAAAAAAAAAAAAAAAACAATGTAGCTGCGAAGCTCCATACATATATATTGTTTTTCCTCGAAATTTTGTATTTGAGTTCTCTGATAAAATTAATCATCTATTATTGTCATGTTTTCTGCAGTAGAAGATTGTGAATGTGAATCGATGTTGGCAATGTCTTTTCATATTTTAAAATACATACATATATTTAAAAAGAAATTATCATATAGTAAAAATTAAAATATCATGATCAACAATGATGGATAGTATTATCATATCTTTTTTATCTTCGTACAATTATTATTATTTTTTCATTAATGATAATGTAAACCAATCGAATTGAATCATTTACATAGCAGAGAGTAAAATTATTAAGTTCTACAATGATTATTTGATATATTGAATGGCAGCACAATATCAAAAAATTATAAGCTAAAATGGACTATTAATTATAAGTTTCTATGTAGTATTAAGTGGGTGCATATTGATTATTTTTTTTTTTTTTTTGTCTTGATAAATGGCTTTGCATAAACAAAACTAAAAATCTCAAATATCAGTTGGACTAAATTATACGTGACTCCAACATAAAAAACTCTCCTTGAATTGTAGGTCGCTAATAATATGGTGGGAATTGACTCCAAAATGAATGGCATCATTGTAAAACTCAATTTGATAGACAATCATGTGGACCCACAAAGTTAATGCTAGGTCTACTGGTTGAGATATGTAATTTTAATCATTCGCTGCCCCATTATGTGTTGTTTATCACCATTAGTGGGTAGGTTTTAGCATTTTTTTGCATTTTTCAACGACAAAACTGTTTTTTATTACTCAATTTCACCCATCCATAGCTAAACGCACTAATTTAGTTTAATTTATTTTCACATTTGATGTAGATGATTTTAACTAAACACTAATTAAATACCCTTTAAAAAAACACTAATTAAAAACCCTAGCCAAAAAATGTGTTTGATGGTAGCATAGATTTCTATGGACGAAATTAAGCATGAATGCTTATAATTGGACAACTTCAATGGTGACCTTCCAACGCTCAAATTTCCAATTACCTCAACATTGTCAATTTTCTGCCAAAACTGAAAACCATATGAGTTATGACTGAGAGTTGTTTCCCAAATGATTTTTTTTTATCATTTATAATTTTTTTCTACATTTTTGCGTGTGTTGATCAATAACCAAGCCTAATATATAATTCAAAGGGATAATCTTTTTTTCTCTATTATTCAATTTATGAATCTTTAATCATTAATTATAAGGAAGTTTCAAATTATAAATATTTTTTTGCCAGTGTTAGTTACAAGTGAATGCAAGCCAGTGATCCTTTCAAAAAAGATGCAAGCCAATGGATTGAACAAATAAGATCGCATCATAGGCATTTGAAACTAAAAGTTCGAGATTTGTTTGGCTTCACAAAATAGTCAACACAAAAACCCAAAGTACAATTGATAACTTTCCAATTTGTTTAAAAGAAAAACAATGATAAATAAACAATGCAGGTTAACAATTATTTCTTTAATCAAAAAATAGGATCTTAAATTGAAATAACTTAGATTCTGAGGGGCGGAGAATAGGAAGGATGGAGTGAGTGGGAGAAATTGAGAATATGAAATATGTTGAGGATTACAGTAAAATTTTATATTATTTAGCAAGAGAAAAGATGATTGGAAGGATAAATAATAGATTTTTGTCTAATTACTAAATTATACATGATAGTATTTGTTAATAATTTATTCGAAGAATGCAAAAATCTTTTTAATTAAATTTTGATGGATAAGTTAGATCCTTTCGTTAATAGAATGAACTAAATTGATGGACATAAAGGAAAAGACTCTCCCTCCATGTCTCCTCTCCCTCCTATACTTCCCTCAACCAAACAAGGTGATTCTTTCTCTCCTCCACCTCTCTCCCTCCTCTGCTCTCCCTTCCTCCCTCCATCTCTTGCTCCTACCAAACATAGTGTTAGTATTATAGATTGTTGGTGTTGAGATCTGATCAACCACTACTCTTTACATCTAGGTTGTTTTTAACAAATGAGTTTGAACTCAAAAACAAGTTCAAACACTATAAAATATGAGAGCTTTACATTGTAACATATTTTGTTGTACATTTAGTGTGTTAGAGTTTTACATTATGTTAGTTTCAAACTCGTGAGTTTGACCTCATTTACCAAATACAAAGTTCATTTTATTTTATTTTTTAAAAGAATTTGGGTACGCATATCTTGGTGTACTTGTAAGGAAAACTCTCTAATATTCAAGTATGAAACTACCCAAATAATTAGATTAGTGAGTTCTTAGAGCCTTCTGCAAACCTTCTTCCGTTTAAATAGGCATTGCATTGTAGGGGGAGGCTTGGACTTTGTTTAAACTCAACCGTACATTTTATATAAATTAGGTTTACCCTTTGATCTTATATAACGAGCGCCAAGCGCTGTCCTTTATGCGAGACAAGTCTTGAAACTATTGCAGCTTTTGGTGTGAAGATTTTAAAGAATAAAGGCGATTTTAAACGGACTTAAATATTTAAAATTTAAACTATTTACTCTTAAAAAAAACTTAAACTTTATCTTTTTTTAAGTTTAAGTGATTTTGAACAATTTTTTAGAATAAAATCACTTTTATTCTCTTCTTTTTTTTATAACCTATAATTTTATAAATACTATTTCTCGTTTTAAAATTTTACATTTTAAAAGTAAGTTAAAAATCACCGTTTAAATTATATAGTTTAGAACCAAGAGCTTAAACCATATACTTTTAAACCAAATTATTCTGGACATCAAATGGACCATACCCTATTTCTTAAATTTTATTTATTTAATTTCCCAACGCACAAATAGATAAGGGGCAGGTAACATAGCTTTTTTAATTAAATTTAATAGAAAAGTGTAAGGGTTAGGCGCCCTCCTTGGCGTGAGGAAAAGCGAACGAAAAAAAAAGGGTGGCAGTGGTCAACTTGGGAATGCCAAGAGGGTTGCACAACACAGGGGAGTGGTGTAAGATTGTGCAAGAGTTAAAGGGGACAGTATATTTGAGTGCTTACAAATTCTTTTCGAAGTAATAGTTGTATGGATAAAGTCACTTTATAAGGTTTAATTATTCCCTCAAAAAAAAAAAAAAAGTTTAATTATGAGCCACAGTGTTATCTCTTACTGAAAGACTGCTTTTGTGTGTTTTATTTAAAAAAAAAAAAGAAGAAAAAATAAAATAAAAAAGAGGACAACACATTAAACTTAATCATATTTGGATCTTACCCAATAACTTAATCTCAACCATGTTTGGTGGAGTTAAATAGCATATCCATGTATACACATATAATTGGGTGTGCATATATAAAGAAGAAGAAACAAAGCCTTGCACGTCTGGTTTAAGATTGTAGTGACTAGTCTATTATATCTGTTTAGAAAATTGAAACCTCCAAAATCCCTAATACATTCCCCTTTTCCCTTTTGGTGGGTGAGGGTGGGAGAAAAGAGGGGCAAAGTAGACAAAGTCATAAAGTCAGAGAAATTTCCACACCAAAAATTGTCCCCTCAGTGACCGCTCTTGGAGGGGGGGCTAAAATCAAAGCCCTTTTTTTTTATTTTTTTTAAATGTCAATGCGAGACTGTCCAAGTCTTTTATTTAAATTTTACCACTTAATTTTTTTTTTTGGCATATTCCACGTTTTCTTTGTTGAGAAATTTAGGTGAGTAATTTTTTAATAGCCTCTTAAAATAAATAAATATAACTTTTTAAGTTTGACAAATGATTGTTTATCAATAATAAATTGAGTTTATCTGATAAATTCGTCATGTTTCTTAATAATAAACTAAAAAAGTTCATCAAATAAACTTAATTTATCACTGATAAATAACAATTTGACTAATTTAAAAATTATACTTATTTATTTTAAAAATACTTTTAAAAAGAATATTTATCTCTATAGTCCTTAACTGTATTGCTTTAATCCCCAACAACTTTTTTATGCTATTCATATTCCATCTGATACACTATCTCGGTCTCTGTCTCCAAGCATGCATATGGATTGACTTTAAATTAATTCTCACTAACCCTATTGTTTTTGTCCTTGTCTTGGTCAACGATGTGCTTCCTATTTTCACGCCAACACCATGACAATGAACAAGCACATTTCTCTCCCGAAGCTTATTTGGCATTGGTTTTTGAGTTTAAAAGTGCTTTCAAAGCTCAAAATTAAAACCACAAAATATGGTTCACAAAAAGCCTGTTAAAGATATTTTACATTCACAACTTGTCAATAAATTCGAAATTATTTTTAGCAAATTAAGTTCTTTATAAAACGTATTCTAAAAACTGACTAAAAATTTAGAATTTTTGCTTCTCATTTTACAGTTAGAACCATAAGCAAAAACTATGCTAAAATTGCTTTGAAAATAGAATACCACCATGTACACTTATCAAATTCCGCCAAAAAATGTTGTGCCAAACCAAAAATATAAAATAATACACATCTTATTTTAAAATTTCGCCAATTAAAAATAACAACTTAATCGATGCATTACCCAGTGACTAAAATTTTGCAAATAACTAGATCTATACTGTATTATTTAAAGTAAAATTAAAAAAAAAAAAAGAAAGACAGCTTACATTAACCTGTTGTGCTTATATTTACATGCATGCATCCAAGTACTTAGTCTGAAATAATATTAACAGTAGTCACAAGCCTAACCTAATCTAGCAGAAAATTCGTACTTTTACCTATACAATATTGTGGTCTAGAGTCAAATATCTCCACCCCAACTTACTTTTCTTTTTTTTTTAAAAAGAAAGAATAGGAAAAAAGTTAATGGATGAAACTGTTCACTATATGGTTACCCCAATGAAGGCTCAAATCAAAGAAAAAAAGAAGTCCACTGAACACTGAATGTTGCCAAAGAATGTCGATTTACATTTTAAAAAACGCTAAATAAATGTTACAATTTACTATATTTTTTTCTAATTTTATTTTTACGGTCATTTCCTCTTTTGCACAGAGGCTGCTGATTGGAAACTTTGAACGACGGGCATGGTAATAAACTGAAAAGGCATTGACATTGATAGAAGCGAGCTTTTGACACAACGGAGACAAGCGGTGGCATTATATTTGTCTACGACTCTTTGGCACCCATAAGAAGGAGAAGAATAAACCTTTTCTTTGTTTGTTTTTTTACCTGTCATTATATTTGATTATGACTTCTTTTTTTTAATTTTATTTTTAATTTTTTTGCAATACCGCTACGATAATACAAAATGCATGTGCTCTTTATTATTGTTACAAAGCCACTATTAACAAATGCCCATTACTTTTCTAATTTTAATTTTTTTAAGACGATTAATAAAAATGAAGTACCCTGGTCATAGCGACATGAAAACCCTTAGTAATTAATTGTTTTTTAATTGAATAATATCAGATAGATCATTGGCTACCATTTTACTAGGTGAATTTGGTTTTTGACATTGTAAATTTGTTACTCTAATAAAGTATCATGATTGGAATAATAAATTTGAACAAAAGGAACCATAATTGACTTAAAATATGCCAATGCAATCTTCAGGGATTAAATTATAAAACGTGCAAGTGAGAACGGTATCGCTGTAATTAATTATTGTTAGTTTAAACGCTTGCCAATTATTTCATGAATTTCACAATAAGTTATACTAGAATAAATATTCTAATATATAGTCAATTTTGAGAACGATATTATAAGAAAAAAAAAGTTTAATCTTCATTTTTTTTTTTAAAACAAAAATGAAAGATACAAGATTCTAGGTGGACACGTTCTGAGGCCCTTCTTGTCTGCACCGGTTCTGTTGCACCAAGAAGTTGTGCCAAGCTCCCTCCTCTCTCTGTCTTTTTTTTTTTTTTTTTTTTTTTTTTTAATAATGCCTAATGCTTAATGCGTCTTCCTTAAGAAACCGACATTTGAAAAAAAAAAAAAAAAGGAGAAAAATGTCAGATTTTTTAAAATAAATATCATGTTTTGAGAATATTTATAGTATATATCAAATTTATAATATTATTTACATAGTAAATAAGAAATATTTACATTACAAACAATGAGATAAATATATTTTTATATTATAAATTTATTTATTGTGTAGATAAGAATTGTTTACACTTTTAAACAAATAGACAGATAAATAATTTACATCACAAATTCGATATTCATTATAAATATTTTTAAAACTTAATATTTACTATAATTAGTTTTAAAAAAATTACGGTTCTCATCATCTCCATTGGAAAAAAAAAAAAAAAAACACTTAATGGCCCAATCTTATGTCCTTTATCAAGTGTTTTAAAATGGCAAAGACATATAAAAATATATGGAGTGGGTAATACATGTGAACTTGGACGTTCAAAATGAGAAAGATGCATATTTGACCTTTACCCTTTTAAGCTATTTACTAACAGTAACTTTCATGTGAAAAATGAATTATAGCTCTGCATTGTTTTTTTCTTTTCTAAGTAAAGATTAGCTCAAGAGATTAGATGGTGTTATTATTATAACTAATATAAATTTTTACATAAATGGTGCAGTCATACTGATAGAGCCAAAATTTGAAGCTTTACAGGGCATCCTGATATAAAACACCATTTTTTTTAAAAAAAAAAACAGCGGTGTCTACATTTTGATGGAATCAAACGGCGGAGGAACATGCAATACTTTTGAAAGGGTTGGGAGTGAGAATAGCACGCATGTTTTGAGGTTTAGAAGGCAAGCGACAATGACACATAAATTCTCTAGCTTGTAAAATTTGCCTCAAATTCTAACACCGGCCGAAGAATTTGAATTGCGAATCTCAATATTGCAAGACTAAATTTGTCATGTACATTTTTTTTTTTGGGAACAACTATTGCCTACTTTGACCGAGCACGATTAAATTGTGTATTACGCAAAAGCACCAAAAAAAAAAAAAAAAAAAAGAAAGAAAAGGCATCACTTCAAAATATGCGTGAATTATGCGAATTCTCTTTGACCGTTCCCCTTTTTGGAAAAGAATTCATGCATGGACAAAGGGGTCTACACGACTCTTCAAAGTGTCCTAAAAAAAGATGCAAATTTTTCACGTGTTTTATTTCTTTTTTTCATTTATTCGTGCGTTACATTTTCCAAGTGGGCTTTAGTTTATTTGAGGAGCTTCGTCCACATTCCAACCAGGAACGGATTACAGAACACAAAAAACTAGAATAAAAAAGAAATGAAAAGGAAAAACAAGACAAAACCATAACACAAGACATGTAAGAAAAAGTATAAAAAAGCGGTCATTCTTTGCTTGCACTCCACCAAGGAGACTATTGTTTTAATAATTCCTTTAGGCAATGTGATAAGCTCAAAAACAATGGGGTATGTCATCACCATTGTTTTCATTTTCTAAAAAAAATAAAAAAATAAAAAAATAATATTACAATCCAGATGTCTGTTTTTTTGTGGCCAAATTATTTGGCCAGTCCTAGCCACCCTTATCATCATCATCATCATAAATAATGTGACATGCCTATGGTTGCTACAAAATTGGAAAGTTTCATTAGTGGAGGGAGGAAAAAAAAATTATATTCTACCGGCCTAGTACATGATTTTATGATAGATTACATTATTAAATTGAAAGAAACATAAAAACTTAAATGAGGCAGGTACTAGCTTGACATCCTCTTCTTCACTTATCATAATCAAAAGGATGAAAATATCGATATCGATGGAGATATTGGCACCTAAATTTTACAAAAATATCAATGAAAATATTGATATCGATAAAAATTAAAGTAAAATAAAAAAAGTCATCTTAAACCACTTTATTTTTAAATGAGACTTTAAGAAACTCTATAATTGTTAATAATACATAGTTTAATGAACTTTTCATCCAAATTACTAAATGGTAAAAAGTGATATTTTGCGGAAAAGATACGATGGTCTTGTTTCCATATTGATACTTTGAAAATACAAAAATATCAACAGAAATATCGACGAAAATGTCGATTTTTCTATCCTTCATCATAATTGACCGTTCTTAAATTTGTTTTATTTATTTAAAGCATAGCAATTTGCAATGGACTTGTCTTGAAATGGAGAGAAGTGGGGTAGTGACAGATTGAAACTTTACTCTCACAATGCCCCATGTTGATTAAGATATAATTCTTATTGTTTCAACATATTTATTTCAAAGAACACTGGTAGGGGGAAACCACGAGCCTCCAACACCGCAAACGAGGGGGTGAGGCCCATGCCTAACGACCCATCTCTTGCGATGCTGGGGGCTCGTGAAGCTCTCGGCATTTGTGAATGTTTAAAAGATAATTAGAGTCCGATAGGGCCCGAATTAGGTCATGAAACAATGACACTTAGAAGCAAAAATAAATTCAAAAAATACGAAATGAAGCTTTGCATCATGTAAAAATGAAAACGTTACCATGTATGCTCATCTTTTAACAACAAGCTCAATTATTGGATTATCAGAAAATTCATAAATAAAATATTAAAAAAAACAACCATATTGTTCTTAAAGTTTCTTTGTTAGCAGATTGAGGCCCTTGTTCAAGAACTCGCTTGCACAGTTTTTTTTCTTAAAAAAAAAAAAAAAAAAAAAAAACTAGCTCCCATGACAGAAGGAGAATGCCTCTACTAGTTTATGTACACATCTGAAAGAAATTGCCCTACACTTCCCAAATCCCTAATCCCAAAAAGAAAAACCAACTTTAAAAGGGAATAAAGTACATATCAATACAAGTAGCCTATTAATCATACAAGCCCAAGGGCTAGTTTGGTGTTGCCTTTAGAAGCCTCATAAGTACTTGCACATTCACCAATAGACTTTCGCAATTATTTTAAGAAGTTATTTTTTTTGACTTTCTGATTCCTGCTTCTGCTTCTTCTTTTACTACAAGTAAAAAGAGAACTTCTGAAGGCGCATGCAACATAAAATAAGCCTTATACTGATGCACAAAATTGATATACACTTGGTCAAAGCTAAGATGCTCATGGCACAACAAGAGAACTAGCCAGTTGATGAGCCAGTTTTCATGAAGGTGTGCATATAATGTGTTATGTTTCCCATCTTTGTATACACTGCTTGTAGTACTTTTTCAGCACAATGTCATCTGTCGCTGTCTACCAAAAGAGCAAGTAACTCGGTGTTGTTCAAGACCGATCCCGAGACAAGCTTAAGAGGGGTATTACCCTCTTTGTCAACGGCTTTCACATTAGCACCCCTGCAAATTAGAAGTTGGCAAATCTTCGGATGTAACTTATGACATAAGAAACATTTATCGTTTGAGTTAAAAATCAGTAAAGAACAACAAAAACACTAAAAGAAATGCTTCAACTTGAATGGCCCATTTCATCCTAGCATCCAAGCGAGAAGCATAAGAAGACGCTTGCTAGCCAAAATTCTGCTAAAAACTAATTTTTCCCCTTTGTCTGATTGGTTTCTTCACGAAACTATGTTCTTACCACGTCAAGACAAAGCCCTCTTTAAATTAAAATCTCAGTATAGTAAAGGAATCAACTCCTAAGCAGTAGATTTAAGACCAAGGAGATTGTAATGTTCAATGCATTTTCTAATCAAAATATTAGGAATTTGTAGATCTCGTAGGATTACATAGATTTTCTTATCAAAATATTAGGAATTTGTAGATCTCGTAGGATTATATAGAATATTTCAAACGATATGATGCTTATTTTTGTTCCTTTTCCATAATACAATATCCTCATTTCCGAGAGAGGAGAGGGGGAGGGGGGTGGGGATACGTCAAACTAAAAGCCACTGGAATTGTAGTGAAACTGAAAGATCAGAAAGATATTACCACATTATCAACAAAAGTTGATTAACAATTGTAGCATTCAGACAAGCTGCTAAATAGAGATGTTACTTATCTAACATATGTTATTCTGGTCGTGAAATAGAAAGCTTAAACTTGAACAAATACAAATTAAAAAAAAGATAAGAAACATGGAAAAACTACCGAAAAAGTTCCAAGTCCACAAACAATCTTTTGCAAACAAATTGGGTATTTAGTGCATGATTTATATGCAATAACATGTTTGTAGATGCTGAATGAATAATCATGTACCGGTTACTGGATTAAAATGATATTTACATTAAAACTACACGTAATAGAGTGGGACCAAGTTCTTTTACTTCTTTTTTCACGTGACAGTTCTTTTACTGAGACACATGTAGCAGGCATCACCACTATGGCTAAACAACGGTGCTCTTTACCATGTTGAGATGGAAAAAAAGTCTTCTTTTAAAGGAAACAAGAAGAATTTTATTGATAAAGGGAAAAGAATTAAAAAAAAAAGCAATAAAACAAGACCGGCCACCTCTACAAAAGGAGGAAACAAAAGGCCACAAAGAAAAAAAAAAATTGAAAACATCTGACTGAGACACACTACTAAAATGAGGACCAATTCCTGATAAGATCAGAAAACATCATACCAGAAACTTCTTTGAACAAGCGAAGTATTCTATAAAGAGTTCATTGTATCAGAAAACATCATGTATGAGAAAAGAGAGTTAATTATTAAAAGGAATAAGCGAAGATGCACCTCATTATAAGCATTCTGGAAATTCCAGATTTTCCCCTTACAGTGCAATAATGAAGCGGGTTCTGACCTTTTGCATCAGAAACGTTTATATTTGCACCATATTGCAAGAGCAGTTCTACCATGCCAACGTCAGCGGTTATGCAGGCTAGGTGGAGTAAGGAGCAGCCTTCGGGGATGTCCTCCATATTACCTGTGAAAGTAGAGTTAATTATCGATCAAAAGCTTTCTTGCTCAACCAAAACTGTCTAATTTGCAGGCTTTTTTAAGGATATTACTTTCAACTGCTTGTCCACCGAATGTATAATTCACATCCACTTCAGAGTTAACGATATATCGGTAAACTGCTTCCTTGTCATTAACAAGGACACCTTTCCACGCCTGCTGCTGTACTAGATGAAGATCATTGATGTCTTTCACATGGCGAACAAAAGCTTTTTCGGCGTACTGCAATTAAACACAAACTTACAATGATTCTGTCCCAAAAGAAAATCAAGATGGATAACTAATGAAAAACTCCCCATATCAAAAGCATTACTAAAATGGGGTAACAAGACCCATGTTTCATTATACTAGTAACAAATGGACAAATACAATGAAAAGAACCCAGAGAAAGAAAGGTAATCCCTTGGCATGAATGAATTTCTCATTTACTGAAATGGGATCATCATGAGAGGGCTTTCTTACATGAAACAGCTTTGTTTTATTGGACTTGGTGGATCTAGATAAAAAGAAATAGAAAAAGAAAAATAAACAAACAATAGCTAAAAGAACAGTCTGAAAATCAAACTTATCTGTTACTCGCCCTGTGAGCATTTCATGAGCTTGAAAGGCACTTTTCGAATGCAACAGCTCCTCCCAAATTGAGTTTGTGAATATGTTTCCCATTGATCCAAAGAAGGCTAATACAGGGTTATCCCATACTTTCACATCAAGAGTATCTAACCTAATAAAATTGGTTGTTTGAAAAAAGTAGAAAGTTAAGGCCGCAAAATTATGAGCTAAATGAAACAAATTTTGTGAAAAAACTTGAAAACCCTTAAAATAAATTCACATCCTTTCAGCACAATGGTAAAAAATTCCTTTTGTAACCACCCTTGTGGCTTCCCAACTTCTTCAATATATGATTTTTTTTTTAATCAAACAATGTCGGACAGAGCTGTTAAATTCAAAGTCTAGCTTAGATAATTGACAAAATTTTGTGGGGAAGTTGGCAGCTAAGAATTGGCACTAGAAGACTAGAGTAAGACTTGAGAAAAATTCTTGGTAATCGCATTGCAGAATCATTCTCACTTACTTTTGATATGTGAACACCGAGATTACGATGAACACCGGAACAGTCAATGCAAATTAGAATTCCAAGGTTCAAGGATGCCCAGTCTGGTTCAGGCGCACCACAATCGGCACATTTTTCATTCCCACACACTCTTCTTAGTATGTCAATTGGCTTCTCGTTGTTCACACCGTCCATATGCCGCTGAAAGCTTCTTGAGGCCCTTAAATAATTAGTAGAGGGATAGGCCTTCGACAAAAGATCTTGATGAGCAGATTTCTGATCAACGTCGACCGAACTTTTGAAGAAAATCCTCTTGCTGGTTGAAAACTGGTCATTGCTTCCCGTGAGACCAGCAGTGAGATTCTGACATAGTCATCATTTATTATTATTACAACAACTAACAAGGACGCCACTCCAGAAACAACATAATGAATGAAAAACTCTCTACATTTACCATATCAGGTCCCTGGAAATTCAACAATGAAGCAATTACTCCAGTTCTTTTTTCAATCCAATCCATCTGGTCAATTGCGTTCTCCGCCTACATCACCATACAAAGATAGAGGAATAAAATCAATATTTGATGAATTGCCTCATCCCATGCTACCATTAGACTGTGTCGAGATATGTCTTGCGAAGGTACCTGCAACGTATAGGTTTTGGTGGGCGAAATAATCTGGAAGCAGAATCTTAAATCTGTTTGATCTGCATCAACCTTTATCGTTGATGTTAGTAAGTTTACAGTGTGATGTGGAACAGATCTCTCGTCATGTCTGCTACCATGGTGATGATGAGAAGAAAGCAACCGGCCGAGTATCCCATGACCATTCTCAAAGGTACCTTTTTTCTGTGGAGAAGACTGAGTTCCAGACTGAAAATGTACAGTCAAGGTGTAAGTAAGTAGCAAAGAGAAGGCAAATATAATAAAAAAATTACCTTCCAGGTAGTAAACTTACAGAAGACCAACCCCATTGTTTGCGATAGTAATACAACATCCCCCTACTATCAAGAACAAAAATTCTTCTTTTCCAATCACCCCTCAAATTGGAGGAGCGCTTTGAAAGATATCCTTGCCGAATGGTTTGTACATTTATAAAATAAAGAATGGCTGTTAGTTAACTAATACATCCCAAATGCTTAAGAAGTTAAGAGGTGAACGAACAATAGTTTTATATTCTAAGAATTGCCATAGTAATGCAAATTTAAAAATGCATTTGGGTGAAAGCCTAGATTTTGTCATTAAATGGTGTTTTAATTGAAATGGGAAAACCAAATGCCTTTCCTTTGGCAGTGGATTGCATCACTGCCTCTATCTCCTTGTGTGATCGCCAAGCGAAAGGCTGCATGCTGTCTCCATTTGTAGCAACATGAGAACCATTTAATGATTCGGTATCAAACTGCTTTTTGTACTCTAGCATCCTTTCAATTAGAGATACCTGCTCATGGTTGGAACTTTCTCTTGACTGTTGAGCATGAGTCAAAATCTGTAACAAAATAAGAAAAGTTAAACACAAAAGGCCGTTAACTTTTTATGATAACATTAGTTCAGTGGTGTAGTTGTTGAATTCCATTTGAATTATCATGGAATAATATAGAAGAACATAAGTAAATACTTGTTACATGTGACAGGATGTTCAGCAGTTATCCATGTAAATGCTACTTGTTATAAGTTTTATTTCACTGTAAACAGCCTCGCAATTGAATGTTTTGTTCAGAATTGGATTGATAATAGCGAATATACAAATTGTCCTTCCTCAAGAGTTCAAGTTCTCTCTTTAGAATTCTCACTTTGCAATCCCTTTTGTTCTCTAATCTGTTTTGGTTCTAATTTTTTTTTTTTTTTTTCCATCTCTTCTCTCTCAGTTTACAGCATATCCACTTAGAAACCACTGCATTATTAAAAATCTGACCTGACAAATGTAGGGCTCCATTTGGTGTAACAGCTCATAGCCCTGCAACAAGAGAAAGTACAAGATTAAAATTAGAAGCGGCATATTCACAATGTTGCATCCTGTAGTACCTGTTTGAAGTAATGAAGATGCGCATCCATCATTCCACTGACAGCCTCCAAAAATTCAAACCGCTTTTTGGCCTCGATGACAGAGAGTGCACCGACCTGGACGTATGTGGAAGTCAACAAACAAACAGTCAAAATTTACCAATCAATATACCATCGTGAAAAAGATAAAAACAAAAAGCTTACCAGATTAAAACGCTCTTAGTCAAATAAGGACCTTGCATTGTTCATTTCCTGGAATCGCTCTCTTCAAAATTAGATTTAATAATGGTCACCCATGAAAAAGGTATCTTAAATTGTGATATAAAGAAAATTCAATACTACGTTAATTTCTGCATATACTATTAGTCTACTAGTGAACATACCTGCTCAATAACAGAGGCAACATCCAGCCTAGTGCTCTTTCTCAATGAAAGAAACTTCTCGCGCGCCTGTGTCATACAATGGGGGACAAAATCACACGTATCAATCAACGTAAGGGGTCTTTGAATATAATTTTAAGTTCAGAAAATTCAGTTTTCCATACAGCTTAGTCCTTAATATTATTTAAGACTATAGTACACTTGAACAAATTTGAGTTCAAAGACGCACGACTGACATTCTGTAGTTTTGCATAAGAACTGGCAAGAAATCGAGTTAGTTTGCTCCTTAGTGAAAAACTGTCGATAAAATTTTCGATCTTTACTCCCGTTTCAATTCTACTCTTTACGGGACCATCCTTGGGGCAACTTTTGATCTGTTCTCTCATTCTGAACAGTGTACATATTCTTGTCAATAAATCAAGGATATTAGTAGTTTTTGTTGTCATTTGAATAAATTAAGAAATCACCTCAAATCAAGAACTTAGTTCTTAGAGAAATCCTGATTTTATGGTCCTAAAATTAGCCCTAGAATTACCCTCTAGTTTTCCTATTAATTTGTACTGTCTATTGTTTCAAAATAATAAGAAGGCATTTAGATTTTTTCTCTATTTTTCCTGTTCTCTTTTGCTACATGGTACTAGAGCCAGCATGAATTACAGAGCCGCCATGGTTGGCTCAAGTTCGACCACTCTTTTCGCTACCAGCACAGTCGTGTTATATAAAGGGAGTTCTCAACAATCTCCTATCGCACCCATCGCTGAAAGCCTTTTACAAATTACCATTCATAAATTAAATGGTAAAAAATATTTAGAGTGGTCCCAATCCGTGTGTTTGGTGATTGATGGAAAGGGAAAACTTGGATATTTGAATGGAGGAGTCAAGCTTCCAACAACAGATAATCCAAAATAATGGCAGTGGAGATCGGAAAGCTCCATGGTTACCGCTTAGCTTATTAATTCCATGGAACTGACCGTGGGAAAGCCGTTCACGTTTCTGCCAACTGTTTATAATGTCTAGGAGGCTGTTAGAGAAACATACTCTGACCTAGGGAATCATTCTCAACTATTCAAGTTAAATACTAGGCTGTGGCAGATGCAACAAGGTGAAAAAGAGATCATTGCTTATTATAATGAAAGGATGACTCTGTGGCAAGAATTGGATATGTTTGAGAAAGAAATGTGGGAGAATCCAAATGATGGCGCTCAGTACAAGAAAAAGGTTGAACGGAGTCAAGTGTTTGTATTTTTGGTAGGTCTAAATAAGGAGCTTGATGGGGTTCGGGGACAAATTTTAGGGCGAAAACCTTTGCCCTCCATTAGATAAGGTTTTTTTTTTTTTTTTTTTTTTTTGAGGTACGCAGAGAGGAGGCTCGTAGACAAGTGATGTTAAAGGAAGTAGAGGAGCCAAAGACTGATCAGGATGGTTCAGTCCTTATAGCTCGCAGTAATGACCAACATGGAGAAAAACGAGGAGGCAGACAAAGGCCATGGTGTGATCATTGTCGAAGACCATGGCATACATGTGTTGGAAACTCCATGGAAAACTTGCGAATTTGAAAAAAAAATCTGGTGAAGATACATGGACAGTAGGCGATACTCAAGCTTTTTAGATAAGCACTATCAATTCGGTGTAGGAGTCATCCTCAGAATCTCTTCCTTTCACTAAGGAACAAATGGAGCATTTGTACAAGTTATTTCAGTCCCATTCTATAGGAAAGTCTAATGCATCTTGTTCTTTAGCCCAGTCAGGTAATTTTTTCACCACAACCCTTACCTGTGTCAATCCAAATATCTCCTAGATGTTAGATTCAGGAGCAACAGATCATAAATGGATCCTCGCAGTTGTTTTCTTCTTACATTCCTTGTGCAGGAAATCAAAAAGTCAAAATAGTAGATGGCTCCTATTCCACCATTGCAGGGGAAGGAAAAATTACCATTTCTCTTCATCTTATTCTAAAAGATGTCCTACACGTTCCGCAGTTGTCCTATAATCTTTTGTTAGTCAGTACATTAACTCGTGATCATAATTGTCAAAATAATTTTTGGTCATCTCGATGTAAATTTTAGGAGTTAACCTCGAGGAAGACGATTAGGGATGCTAGACAAAAAGGTGGCCTCTACCTCTTAAATATTGGTACAAACTGTGGAAGATAAGACCAGACTTGTTTCAATTCTATTTCTGTTTCCAGTGACAGTGAGAATATGTTATGGCAGGTTAGGACATCCAAACCTTCATTATTTAAAACAGTTGTTACCCGAATTGTTTATGAATAAAAATGCTTCTGTTTTTCGTTGTGAAGTTTGTGAACTAGCTAAACATCATCGTGCTGTTTTTCCTCCACACCCGTACAAAAGGTCAAAACCATTTACCATCATTCACAGTGATGTATGGGGTCTTTTTAGAGTGGCAACTTTTTCTAGAAAACACTGGTTCATTACTTTTATTGATGATCATACTCGGGTTGCTTAGGTGTTTTTGCTAAAGGATAAAACTGATGCTGAAAGTGTGTTTAAAAATTTTTATACTATGGTACAAACACAGTTTGAAACTCAGATCAAGATTTTTCGAAGTGATAATGGCAAAGAATTCTTTAATCAAGTGTTAGGGAATTTTTTTGATGAAAAAGGAATTATGCATCAAAGTTCTTGTAACAAAACACCTCAACAAAATGGGATGGATGAAAGGCAAAATAAGCATCTCCTTGAAGTGGCTAGGGCCTTAAACTTTACAATTAAAGTTCCAAAGTATCTTTGGGGAGAAGCTGTTTTAACAGCCGCATTTTTAATAAATAGAATGCCTTCAAGAACTTTGGGGTTTAAAACACCAATAAACTTTTTTAATGAGTGTTTTCCAAATTTGAGGTTAATAACGAACATTCCTCCAAAAATTTTTGGTAGTGTTGCATTTGTCCATGACCATGACCCTAGACGAACAAAACTTGATCCAAAAGCACGTAAATGTATTTTTGTAGGCTACCCGATGAACCAAAAAGGTTATAAATGTTTTGTTCCGGTTCTTTAAAAAAAAGTTTATTTCTATTGATGTTACTTTCTTTGAAGGACAATCATACTATCACACTCCTCGTCTTCAAGGGGAGAAGAACAATAGTGAAGATGATTTTTTTTAAATGGTTCTGACTTAACTATTGATTTTGATTGTGGTAGCAATGATGTTTTGTCAAAAGTAAATGAGAATGGGAATACAAATGAGTTAAATAATGAAAATTCTCAAGAACCTCCTATAATGCCATCTCAGAATCAAAGTTCTGAAACAGTAGAGATGTGTGCAAAACAATGGAAATGTCTTGTTTATTCAAGGAAGTACCAAGTACAAAAAGGGAAGAGAAACACTGTCTTGCAGCACCACCAAGAATCTGACCAGAGGTTGGATCATGAGATCGATGTTCCTTTGGCCAATTCAGACAATAATCCTCTAGGTAATTCTGAGTCAAATTCCTCAAGCTAGGATGATAATACAGTATTAACATGTTAATATTGTATTTTTTGACGGCCGCTGATTCAACTGTTAATGCTGTATTTTTTGACGGCCGCCGATTCAATGAAGTCATCGATCAATTTTTATATTAACACTTTAATACAATATTACTAAAGATAATACTGTATTTCCTAATTGTCGGCGATGTTGGCAAAAGAGGAGGCGAAAGATATAAAGGATAAAGCGGTAGAGATATTTTAGAGTTTTTGTTCTTAATTTTTCATGAGATATTATTTAATTTCTTATTATATGTTATTTACCATATATTTTAAAACTATACACAGTATTTACAATGTTTTAACCTACATATACTATTTTGTTTTTTCTCCCTTTATTTTACCCACCAACCGGCACGTATGAGGCTAGACAGCTTTCTTTTTTGTTTAAATAAATTCCAAACTGCAAATTTAATTTGGGCTAGATTAATTAATATATACATGCAGAATCATTGAGCCTTTTCATTTAAATGGTTAAGAATTGAGCATGTGGAGATATAGAATATTTTTTTGCATTAAACAAAGTGAATTGCGTGGACATCATTAAGACTGAATCGACAACAAAAGCAAGTCAACTAAAGCCTAATTTTTTTTTTAAAAAGGAAAATGTTTTCTTTTTATATTTAATAATGGTTGATAATTTAGGCCATAGGCCAGGTGTATGCTGCTCTAAAGTGCATTCTTTAAAGTTTGCATAACTAATGCAAGTAAAAAACTGATGAAAGATAATAATTTTGGCTTTTCATTGAGTCAAGAGTTTTAACTATGGGATAATACAAATCAAGTTACGACATTGAGACTTTAACTTTAGATTATTTTGTTATTTACTATATATTCTATCACAACACAAAATGTTCAATTTTAATAGTATCCGTGTGATTATATTTGTTTGATTGATTGTAAATCAGAGTTTCTAAGTAAATGGTCGTTTTTTAGTTTTTTTTTTAAAGTAAATTTTGTTACATTAGGGTAATGATATACTGATTGATGGTTTATGAAAGATCTATTTTAGTAAATTATCAAATTTTTAATTAAAGTCTTATAAATTAAAAATTGCCGACGTATAAAGTAAATAAAAGAACATGACAAATTTTATAGTGGTTCGGTTGTAAAAACTATGTCTATGGGGTCATGCCCAGATGACGAACAATACACAAAGAAATCAACAAACAAGCACCAATTAGACTTAATTAAATTGAAGACGTCCTCTTAGTGATTAAGGCCTATGTTGTTATACTTCTTGCTGTCCTTGTTCAGCGTGCATTGCTTGACTTGATCTCTGCTTCATGAGACTTCCGTTTGTGATCTTTGCTTCATGAGACTTCCGTTTCTAGCAGAACGACTTCTCCTGAAGTTGTAAATTATTCTCTCGAAAAATGAAGTACCTTCTATGAAGATATATGAATGAATACTCACTATCTTAATGTGTGTTTGCTCTCTGGAAAATATATAGAAAAGTCACAGACTCGATCTCTTTTTATAGACAGTGAAAAGTTTATCCAAAGTTCAAACTGTTGTCTATTTGTTGCGACAAAATCTCCAACAATTTGAATTTAAATGAACATTATCTCCAAAACGTGTTTTTGGACTTTTGGAACGCATAAAATCTTCCAATAAATCAGATTTACTTCATTTAAATCTCCTTAAACTTATATGTCTGAGCTCCAACTTCTTTAAATAAGTGATAAATCTCACTTTTATTCAAATTCTCGGTCCTACTTGAATTCAAACTGGCTCCTCAAGATAAGATTGATTTAAAATCTAATTTGAATTTGAATTTGCTTAGAAAATCTTCTAAAAAATGTTGGAGAATCTTTGGAATAATTCTAAATAATTCTAAAATATTCTTTCAATCTTGTTTGACCATTTTCTTCAATATATTCCAAAAAAATTCATGTTAATTTTTTACTTGGATAATTATAAGCCAATTACGTCAATTCATAGAGCTTAACAATCTCACCCTTTGACATATATGGCAAAATCTCAAATAAAGTCCCAAAATAACATATTCTTTCTTTTTGTCAAAAAATGTCAAAGTTAATTTTTATCTTACTCCCCCCCCGCCCCCCCCCCCCCACGCCAAACTATGTACAATATTCTCCTACACTGAATCTAAAAACACATGCAATCACAAACAAAAGCATATTCTCTTTTCTCCTCCTTTTTGACAAAGGAGTGAAAGAGCAATAGTCCAATAAAACAATTGAAAGGACGCATTGAAATTGAATAAAAATCCTTCAAACTAATGAAACAATGCACATAACGTTAATCCAAGTTATTGCACTCCTTGAATTAAATCATTGTTTTCAAACAAATTTTCAAACCAAAATTAGATCCTCACCAGAAGATACTAGCATATAACTTCTAATATTTCTCAAGTACTTGAAAATATACTTAAGCGTAACTCAGTAGTTTAGTCTTGATTCGACTGATGTTGACTCACTATCTTGACGAAGCAGAATGCACCTTCTTGAGGTTGCCTACTGCCAAGCATAAAATACATTCTTCATGTATTTTTTTTTCTCATCTGACAATGGATAGTTTTTCTTAGAAAGAGTAATTTTAAACCTAGATGGTTGTTTACCTTTCTTGGAATTGTGCATTACAAATTTTTCAAGAATTTTGTCTATACATGAGGCTTGGGATAAGATTATCATTGCAAATGACTTTTAAAAAAAAAAAAAA